>CM077158.1:90352930-90524521 GCA_039583875.1 Platanthera guangdongensis
ACTTCATTCTGAACTTGGATTGTTGTTTGAGATAATTTTTTGCTTAAGTTTTAGCATGTCGTGTATATGTTGTTATTTCTTAATCATTATTTGTGTTGTTAAGCTTCAGTTTTTTTTCCTGTGCTTGTTGTGGATCGGCTGTTCTATGCGTCGCTGCTAGGAGCGGTGCATTGCGATGAGGTTATGCGACTCTCGTTGTTTCGTTCATCGTCCTTACTACTCTCCGTATAATGCACCCAAGCGAGTGGTGACGGCGACCCGCATTAGTTTTATTAGCATTAAGCTTAGGAAACCAAAACTAAACTCCCTTTACCACGTTAACACTAGCAATCACTTTTCTAATAGCAAAACCACACTCCCTACTTGCACTACTCGTGAGATCGATATCCGGTATAAACTCCTCACTTTTATTTCTTGACAGCGATCGACACACTTGACGAGAGCGCATCACCCACTCAGCTCCTACTTCTCAGACTTCACAAGTCTTACCACTCAGATCACCAAGATCCTACACCTCAAGTTCTTCCGCAGAACTCTACCTCAGAATGAATCCTCACTCGTACTTCTCAGGCAACAAATGCACTACAACTCAGAGAATTTTCAACTTCTCCCACCTCAGACAATCCTAGCCCTACCTCAGCCTTTATAATACATACTGACAACAACAAAAGAATAAATCTCCTCCACTCAGATCTACAGATAGATCTTAGAAATTGAATATAACAGAGAAATGAATCAGAAAATGTCACCCAGTATGAGATTTGAGTAACTACTTCTTGATCTGATCTTGATGATTGTGCTTCCTTTGATTCTGACAGATAGATCTGATCAAACCCTTCTTAGCTTTTCAAAGCTTCTTGAAGTAAAAATTAGGTTTGATCTAAGTTGGAGAGATGTTGTAGATGATTCTTAATCAGACCTCTCTCCACCTTCTAAATTGTAGCTGAAGCTTCAAGGTTGTGCTGCTTCTTCTATATTTTTGGTTATTCTTCTATTTTTCTGTTATCTTTCTTCTGAAGGAAGCATCCATTTAAATAGGCTCTGACAGGAGTAACCGGCTGATCCAGTTAATAACTGACAGTTCTAATAGCTGTCAGTACCTTAGTCTTGATATATGTACTTAGGAAATAAGTCTGCTGAAGTGTTGAGACTTGGCTGTGAAATGTGCTGACATAAGTCCTGGGTGTCGACACAACTCTGTAGTGGTGTCGACACACTTCTGAATGTGTCGACAAAGCTCTTCAACTTGTCTCGACATAACTTCTGTGGAATGTGTCGACACAAGTCCTGTGTGTCGACACATTTGTCTTCAGTCTTGTTACAGCTTGATTATAGTGTGTCGACACTAGTCCTGAGTGTCGACACAGTTGTCTTTAGTCTCGACACAGCTTGATAGAGTATGTCGACACTAGTCCTGAGTGTCGACACAGTTGTCTTTTGTAACAACCCCATCCATTCATATGGTATATCCTAGAAGGTCCGGCCGGGGCCCCACAGGATATATCACAAAACAGGCAGAAAAGTTACGGAATGATATCAGAGTAGTGCAGCACACCTTAACACAAAACATTCTAGCGGAAGCCTATACTAACACTTTGAACTCCACACTTGAATGTCCAACATATAAAAAAACTCCACATTGTATATATATAATAGGAATATCTTACAACAACACGAAAGTTGGCCTTATGTCCTTACATGGCTTTCAAACAGTGTCCTAAACATTGGCGCGCAGGCCGGCCACAATAAAAGAAAACACAACATTCATCCAATTAGCCTTCGAGGGCTAGCAGCAGCAGCAGGGACATTAACCTTTATGCGTCCCGCTTGGCTCTCCAGCACCTGTACAGGGACCATCCCCCAACTGTGGCAACAGAAGCAACGGTCATCGTTCAGCTGACCAAAGTATAACGACCCTACCCCTTTTCTCGGGGCAGTGGTAATCTTCCCTGCAGGCATATCATATCACAAGCATGACAATATATCTCATATAATGTGCTTTTCACGTGCATATGCCATCACAACTGTCAGCCACCGGCCTAACGGTCCGTGCACTCAGGGCACATTCTTGGTGTACTGGCAAATTAGTTGCCCACCACCGTATCAGGGCCATAACCCAACGACAACTCTCTTGAGCATTTAATCCATGGCGTGCAGCCGAAGTTCTAGTCTTAAAAACCGGGATTGCCGTAGCCCCCCATTGTGTCATGGCACGCAGGCCTAAGAGACTCTCGTTATGCGCTCCAACAGACCGCACCTTCTGGTCCACATCGGACGGACATAACACTGGTCGGATCCTCCACCCCCGTTGCTCAAATCGCATTGCCTTCACCGAGTACGGCGTACTCGCGGCTTACTCAAAGGCGCGGGTCGGTCTCACCAATCCTGTTCTTGGCATTCAAGCCTGGGTATTTCATTACACCCATTCATCTCACAACATTAGCTGGTCTTTCCTTGGCACACCAGTACTTCTTGTTACTCGTTCATAGGTATGACACCGCCATATCACAAATATCAGGGGTCTTTCCTGGGCACACCAGTACTTCCTGCTACTCTCTTCACATGTACCACCTACGACATCACGCATCATAAAGGGCCTTTCCTGGTCACACCAGTACTTCCTGTTACTCATTCACAGGTACGACCCAATCACACAAGCATAACACGGATATTTCCTGGACTACCACTCCAGTACTTCCTGTTACTACACTTCACAGGCATAACCCATTGACTCCTTAAACTACACGTTTATCACGGAGTCTTCTTCGATTCGTATGCAACATCACCAATCCAGACCAACCTGTCCAGATGGGCTTCACACAACATGCCTATTTCGTACTCCATTTTCGGATCTATATGCCAACAAAAGAGGCTTCAATGAATCACCCAAAAGACTCCCAAAATCAGCCACCTCTTGGTGGGGGAATCACAAACATATGCCAAAAAGGAAGCATTCACATGGCTAGGAAGAAAAGTCGTTACCCTTGAAGACCGCTTTGGTGCTATGAAGTTCCTAGCTGGCTCGGAAGAGCGTTTACTCCACAAAATTGGCCTCGGATTACCTCTTGACCCTCACAAGCTCCACCACCGAACAACCCCTCTTCTTATTCTCTGTCTTCCTTTCCCTTTCTCTCTCTAAACTTGTAGAAAGATGAATGCAATAACCAAATGAGAATACGTTCTCTGTTTCCGGCCTTAAGGAAGCAGGAAAGAAGCTCAGCCCTTGGATCCAAGCTGAGAAAAATGGGCGGCTACGAAAAATCGGGAAAACTGATTTTCGCATCCTACACGCCCTATGACACGCCCGTGTCACAGGCCGTGTACTTAAAGCGGTGCTCAACCCGCCTTATCCCCCAAAATAGGTCACCGCCACAGGACACGCCCAAAGTCACGCACGTGACACAGATCTGCGCTCGACGATCTGCGTTCGATGATTAGGCAGCGATCGTCAAGCTCACCAGCGATCGTCGAGCCCGCCAGCGATCGTCAAATAACGCGTTCGACGATTTCCGTTTGACGATTTTGCGCGTTCGACGATTTCCGTTCGACGATTCCGCGCGTTCGATGATCGGGCAGCGATCGTCGAATTGGCCCAGAGCTCGACGATTGGCCCAGCATTCGACGATCGGGCAGCGATCGTCGAATTGGCCCAGAGCTCGACGATTGGCCCAGCATTCGACGATCTCTGTTCGACGATTCCACGGTCGACGATTTCCGTTCGACGATTTGCCAGCCCACGAAGCCTTTGCTAAATCGTCGAGCTCAAATCGTTGAACACAGTATTTCGTCGACCTGACGCCGAACCCAAGCGGGACACGCCCTCTGTCACGCCCATGTTCCAGGGCGTGACCACCCAAAACACTTTCCGTCGAACGACTTTCGTCGATCTCGGCACGACTGCGCACTCGTGCAGGACACGCCCTAGGACATGCCTGTGTCCCAGGCCGTGTCACCCAAAATTTTGCCTGCTGAAAAAATTGGGCTGTTACAACCCTCCCCTCCTATAAGAAATTTCGTCCTCCAAATTAGTATAGAGGTTGGCAACCAGTAAGCAAAAGATTATAACATTAAAATTCTCATGTTACAACAACATATGTTCACTCTCCACTCATTACAGAAAATAGCTCGGGAAACTCCACTCGCATGGATACTTTGTTGATTTCTGCTAAGTGTCGACACAACTCCTTTGTGCCGACACATCTTCTTGTGTTGATACTTGCTAAGTGTCGACACATCTCCTTGGTGTCGACACATGCCTTCTATGTTGATACTTTTGCTGAGTGTCGACATATCTCCTTGTGTCGATACATTCTTCTTGTGTTGAGACTTTTGCTGAGTGTCGACACATCTCCTTTGTGTCGACACTTGTACTTAGACTTTGTTGAAATTTGCTGAGTGTTGACACAGCCTCCTAGTGTCGACACTTGTACTTGAACTTTGTTGAAGTTTTGTTGAGTGTCGACACTTTTGATGTCGACAAAGTTCCTCTGGGTGTCGACACTGCTTCTAAGTGTCGACACTGATTCTTTAGACATATCTTCATTGTGTGTCGACACATCCTGTATGTGTCGACACTTTCCTTCTAGTGTTGACTCTGCATTCCTGGTGTCGACACAATTACTCCAAGTGTCGACACTGCTTCTCTAGGTGTCGACTCAAGCCTTCTTAAGTGTTGACACTTTTCTTCTAGGTGTCGACACATGGACTTAGAAACTTTTCATGCTTTCCCTGCAATTACTTAACCTGCACACATAAACTCAAAATACATCAAATACATCTTGATGTATATCATTGAGTAGGGTGAGGCTTCTTCAAATCAGGTACATGTATTTCAATGTACCCAACAATCTCCCCCTATTTGGAGAAGTCATAACCCTTAGTCAATGATATACACCATACATAACAAATTCACAATATGATGTAAAACAGTAATACATGACAGGGTAAGTACATAAACATGTATAAACAAAACATGTATACACAAATATCTCAGAACAGTAATGTAATAAATTTAACACATATCACATTGTTCTAACAACTTCAACATTTTCATTATTCAAAAGTTTACAGAGAGTTTAAAAACAAATGATTACAAATTTTAAACTTAAGAAAAATGCTATCCTATTACTGCTCAGGCTTCTTGATTACAATCCCCTTTCCAGATTGAATCTTTGCTTGAACTGGGGCTTCAGCATCTTCAGCAGCAACATGCTTCTTCCCTTTAAGATCTTTCTTTTTCAATTCTTCAGCTTTGATCTCTGACCTTTCAAAATAATGATAAGGTTTGGGAAAATACTTGCTAGGCTCCTGGGCAATAGGAGGTAGCTTTCCCAATTTAGCCTTTCTTCTGTACTGTACAATGGCCTCTTGCCTATTTTCATGCTTCCTCCACTCCAGTTCAGAATACCACTTGCCTCTATCCTGGACATTGTCCTTAGCAGCCTTCCATGCAGTCAAGATGATATTCCTGGAAGTGGGCCTCCATTGTTCAAAATCAGGCCTAAGTTCAGCTTGCTCTTTGAACCTTTTCTTAGATAATTGTGCTTCTTGTTCTTTTAGCAAGGCCTCTTGTTCTTTCAGTATTGCCTCTGGCATAGGCTGAACCACTTTCTCAATGATGACATTCTGATTTCCCTCAGGAGGACTATACATTGACTGAATCTCTTGATGTATCATGTCAAAGTCTGGTGGAGGGTATATCACTTGAGCCATTTCAGCTTGTTCCCCTCCAAAATATGCAGGATTGATTGCAGACTCTGCCACATTGTCATCATCACATAACGAAGGATATCCAAGGGTGGCTCTGATGGAATTTGAAATCCATTTGGCATGATCAGAGCCTGCCTTGACTAATACCCTCTCCCCCTTTATGAATTCTCTTTCTATGTGATCCCTCAGATCATCTTTCTGAAACCTTATATGTGCATTCAGATAGTTTACTCCATCCTTATAGAAAGGTTTTAACCTTTGGAGCTTGTTAGTGATAGCTTTTTGAGAGTCTTCTATAGCAGTTTTAACAGCAGTTAGGCTCTCTTGCAATTGTTTATAAAATTCAGCCTTGGCAGTAGCCCTTGCTGTAGTCTGACCAGTAGCTATATTCTTCATTTCTGTTACTATTGCATTATGTGAAGCAGTGAGATTATCATTCATTCTGATCTGATTTTTCAGGATATAGCCTTGCTTCACTTCTAGCTCATCAAGTTTTGTCTTTATTTTCTCTTGATGTGTGGCCAGATAGACTACTGCATTGCCTCCCTTATGGAAACAATTAGTCATTTACTTTTTGTTCAGATTCACTTCAAATCTGATTGACTTGATGTCTTGGGCCAGATCAAACTGCAGTAGCTTATGGCCTTCATCTACATACTTTTCCAGAGCTTGCCTTTGCTCATCCAGCTTAATCTGCATTGCCACCATCAGAGAATTATAGTCAGTAGATGGTGCAGGCTGTGGTGCAATAGTTTGTAAAGCCTTTTTGTAAGTCTGGCTTCTTCTTTTGAAGACCTGAAACTTCCTCTTCTTGGCTCTAACAGCCTCTTCATCTTCAGAAGCAGATGTGCTAGCTATATCTACTCTTTCCTTTGGGCTAGGAGGTAAATCCTTCCTAGGTAACTCCTCAGCATTCTATTGCATCCCAGGTTCTTGTCTTGCTGTCTCTTCTTGAGACCTAACTTGCTCCCCCTGAAGATCTACCTGCCCCCCCCCCCCCCCTCAACAGCTGCCTTTTCCACTTCAAAGTCAGTCTATAATAAGTCTGGGAACAGCTCTTCCAATGTAAACTCTTGTTGAGATTGACTTGGTGAATCCCTGATCTCAGGAGCAGCTGATGCCTCTTTCTCAGCTACAGATGTGTCCTCCATGACCACATCTTGAGGTTGACTAAGAATCTGAGGTTGCTGATTAACATCAGATAATGTGTCAGTCATAACTTCATTCTCAATAGGGAAATCTAATTGGTTGATTTCAGTTATTACCTCAAGTATTGTGTGGGTAGCCCTTTCACTCTCTAAGGGAGTTGGCTCATCCACCAGTAGAGGCTCCCCCTGGAGTGGATCCAGGTGAACTGGGTTAGCTGAGGGTAGCTCCCCCTACCTCTGAGCTTCTTCTTGTCTTGCTGGAGACTTTCCAGCATTCCTTCCCTCTTCATCAGAACTAAATTCTACATGTTCTTCTGAGCTACTTGATGATGCAGGAGCCACTATGGCTTTCTTCTTCTTCTTCCTCTGAGATGTGTCCTTTTCTGGAGTTGGCAGCTCCTTGGTCAATACTCTATCCCACCTAGAGAAGATTCTCAAATCCATTCTCCTCATGTGGTTTATCTTGGAACCTGCAGCTTGGTTCATCATATCAGGAACACTTTCTGCTAGGTATAGACTTAGTATTCTCCCCAGATTGGGCTTCTTCATACTTTCTTTTATCCTCTCAAACAATACTGCATACCAATCAGTATTAAGTTGGAAGATTATCCTTGTCATTAGACTGAGCATGTGAGCTGAAATTCTGTCATGCCCTCCAGGCTTGCTCAGTATTACCTTGCCCACTATCTCAGATAAGAACTTGCCTTGCATGTTCATTGCTTTTTTGTTGAATACAGATCCTATTTTCATGTTGGAGTCCAGTCCACACCATTGTAATGCTTCTCTAGTCTTAGAAGCAGATACATCTTCTTCCTCCTTAGTTCTTGGTAGTTGTAGTACCTTTCTCAGACTCTTAGGAGAGACCTTCACCTTTGCCCCATGAACTCTTGACTTAATCTTGAGTCCTGATTCATCTAGTGTTGCTGCATTCAGAAACTCCAGGACCTCCTTCTTCCAGATCTTGATCGGTTCTGAAACAAGAAATTCTAACCCAGTCTCTGCTATTAGGGTTACCACTCCTTTGATTTCAGGTTCCGATTCATCAAAAGCGTGTCGCACGAGTTCATATCCTTCGTTAATGTTCTCTTCTAGCTTGGGCGCCATTACGGTTTGAAGAAATTTGAATTTAGAGAAGAGAGATGTCGATACACAAGTTTGGTCTCGAAACTTTGGTGAGCGTGTCGACAAACAATGACGAAAACCTATTTATACCTTTCTAGAATCGAAGATGAAAGGGCGCGTCAAAATACTTAAATTGTGTCGACACTGTTGAAAAGTGTCGACACAGACTTATAATGTCTCGACAACTATGTGTCAACATAAGTATAGTCGACAGAATATATGTGTTGACACTTGTTTATGTGTCGACACCACTTAGCTCGACACTTAGTCGAGACTTTACTAGACTAATTCTGTGTAAATCTTAAGTGTCGACACCACCTTGGGTGTGTCGACACCTACACTGCATGTGTCGACACTAATTCTCTGAAGTGTCGACACTGACTTCCTAGATGTGTCGATACCATTTCTCTGAAATGTCGACACCACTTCTATGTGTCGACACAGACAACTCTGTGTGTCGACACCATTTTACTTAGCCAATTTTTGTAAACTATTATAAGTTTATCATCTCTAATTCATTTTTAAATTTATTGAATTTGGTTTCATCTAAAGGCTTAGTATACATATCATCAAGCTGATTATCTATCTTAACATACTCTAAGGAAATATCTCCTTTTTCCACATGTTCTCTTAGAAAATGGTACTTTATTTCTATGTGCTTAGTCCTACTATGAGAGACAGGATTATTTGCAATAGAAATAACACTAGTAGAATCACAAAATAGAGGTGTTCTACTTACTTGAATACCATAATCTTCTAGCTGGTGTTGTATCCATAGAATTTGAGCACAGCAACTTCCTGCAGCAACATACTCTGATTCTGCTGTGGAGATAGCCACACTTGTTTGTTTCTTGCTACTCCATGAGACTAGCCTTCCACCTAGGAATTGACAGGTACCTGTTGTACTCTTCCTATCTTCCTTGCAGCCTACAAAGTCTGCATATGAATAACTTGTCAGTACAAAGTCTCCATTCCTAGGGTACCAAAGGCCCAGATAAGGTGTGCCTTTTAGATATCTCAAAATTCTTTTGACTGCTGTCAAATGAGATTCTTTAGGGCAAGCTTGGTACCTAGCACAGATACATGTAGCATACATGATATCTGGTCTACTAGCAGTCAAATACAATAGGGAGCCAACTATCCCTCTATACAAAGTCTCATCTACAGGTTTCCCTGCATCATCTTTGCTAAGATACATACTTGACCCCATAGGAGTTTTCATGGTACTGGATGATTCCATACCATACTTCCTTATCAATTCTACGGTGAACTTAGACTAGCATATGGATAAACCATCCTCAGTCTGTCTAACTTGGAGACCCAAGAAGAACTTAAGTTCCCTCATAGTGCTCATTTCAAATTATCCTTGCATAAGTTTTGCAAACTTTCTGCAAAGACTACTTTCTGTAGACCCAAATATGATGTCATCTACATATATTTGGACTAAGATTATCTTACCTCTGGATTCCCTAAGGAATAGAGTCTTGTCTATTTTGTCCCTTGTGAATTTATTCTTAATGAGGAAACTAGACAGGGTTTCATACCAAGCCCTAGGGGCTTGTTTTAACCCATACAAAGCCTTCCTAAGTCTATAGACATAATTAGGTTTGATAGAATCAACAAAACCTGATGGCTATTCTAAATAGACTTCTTCCTTCAGATTTCTATTCAGAAAGACTGACTTAACATCCATTTGGTATACTTTAAACCCTTGATAGGTTGCATAAGCCAGGAACATTCTTATAGCTTCCAGTCTGGATATTGGAGCAAAGGTTTGATCAAAGTCAATACCTTCTTCCTGCCCATAATCTTTTGCAACCAGTCTTGCTTTGTTCTTTATAATAACTCCATATTCATCCAACTTGTTCCTAAAGATCCACTTAGTCCCAATAATGTTATGGTCTTTTGGTTTAGGAACTAGCTCCCAGACATTGCATCTTTTGAACTGGTTCAGCTCCTCTTGCATAGCCTCAATCCAATGAGGGTCTAGGATGGCTTATTCAAATTTCTTTGGCTCTACTTGGGATAGAAAGCTGGAGTAGAGAACTGAACTTAGATTCCTTCTCCTTGTTTGTACCCCTTGTCTGAGATCACCAATAATTTGATTGGCTGGATGATCTTTTAGATGCCTATTTGCTGGAGGCAGCCTGTCTTCAGGTTGTACTCCTTTAGCTTCTTCAACTTGCTGCACCCCTTGGTCTTCTTCTGCATCAGGTGCATCTAGTACTCCCCCTGGACAACAGCCACTATCATCCACTTGCTGACTTGCAGTAGAACCTTCTTCAATAGTAAGCTTGTCCATCTTCTTAGTCACACCTGTGGAGCTGCAAATACTACTAGACAATTCATTGTTAATGAGTCTGGCTTCATCAAAAACTACATGAACAGACTCTTCTACAACTTGAGTAGTCAAGTTGTAGACTATATAAGTCTTACTGTTATTGTTGTACCCAACAAAGATCCTCTCTTGGGATTTGGCAGGAAACTTGGTTAAGTAAGACTTACCATTGTTAAGTATATAACATTTACAACCAAAGATCCTGAAATAGGATAGATTTGGTTTTCTGCCCTTCACAATCTCATAGGGGGTCTTATTGTGGCTCTTGGTGATAGTAGCCCTATTGATCACATGACATGCAGTATTAACTGCCTCAGCCCAGAAATATTCTGGGAGTGATGTGTCACTCAACAAGGTTTTACCAGCCTCTATCAAGGTTCTATTTTTCCTTTCAGCAATACCATTTTCCTGAGGTGTTCTTGATGAGGAAAATTCCTGAAATATCTCAAACTCTTCACATAGCTTTGTCATACTATCAGACTGGAATTCAGTACCATGGTCACTTCTTATTTTGACCACTGTACTGTCTAACTCATTCTTAATTTGTTTAACAAAACTATAAAAGATACTAGGTGTTTCAGATTTTTACCTTAGGAAGAACACCCAGGAAAACCTTGAGTAGTCATATACAACCACAAATGTGTAGAACTTCCTACTTAGGCTGTGAACTGACATAGGACCAAAAAGATCCATATGTAAGAGGTATAAGCACCTCACGACATCTTTGTTCTCAATGCTATTAAAGGTGGATCTGGTCTGCTTATCTTTCTGACAAGCTGAGCATATCTCATCCTTAATACACTTAACCTGAGGATCATTCCTCACTAACTCTTTGCTAAAGAGTTGACAAATTGTCTTATAGTTAAGATGAGCTAGCCTCTTGTGCCATTTGACACAATGAGAGACTTTCTCATCAGCTACAAGACACACAGGAGAAACATTATTCTCACACATATGTCTAGACAATAGACATTTCTCTACCTATAACCTGTCAGAATGATCTTTTGATCATTTGACCTCCTGATATGACAACCATCTTTGACAAATGAGATGTCATATCCTAAATCACTCAGCTGACTTATACTAATGAGGTTGTGTTTCAAACCTTTAACATAAGTCACTTGAGTAATTGTAATAAGGTTGCTAGAAATGTTACCAAAGCCTTTGATGATTCCTTTTTCAGAACCACCAAAGGTGACTTTAGGACCATCCTTGATTGGTGTATAGTCTTTAGCAATCCCCTAGTTCCAGTCATATGCCTGGAACATCCACTATCCAAGTACCATATTGGGGCATGACCACTTGGACTTACCTGCAAAACAGATTATTTAACCTTAGAACACAAAAACTTCTTGGGTCCTTGGTGCAAGTTAGTCTGAATCTTAACAAAACTACCTGTAGCTTTTCTAGCAGGCAGATTGCTACTCACCTTGGCACTTGAATTGTGCCAACAGTCTATGGCAAAGTGGTCTACCTTGCCAGAACACCAGCACTCAAATCTATTGTACCTTTGTTTAGGTACAACCCTGGCTGTTTTATCTACAGCAGGCTTCTTGTTGAGTACTGGGGCTTTGCCCTTAGACTTGGACTTTTCAGTCCAGGCAGGTTTTATAAACCCTAATCCAGTTTTACCCTTATGAGGTACAAACTCATCTATCAAGGGTAGAATAGATTTTGGTTTAGAAAACCTTGCTACTATATCTCTCTCCTTCTGAAGACTAATCTCCAGATTTCTGATTTGATCATTCTTGAATGTAATAGTCCTCATCTGAATAACAGTAATGTTCTTCAGTCTGGCTATTTCATTTAATTTCTGATCAAGCAACTTGTCAAAATCTGCTGCAGTAACTTTAAGACTGACAATCTCCTTAGCCTGAGTTTTGGCCAAGAGTTTGCTTTTATTCAAAGCCTGCAACACTACTCTATATTCATCAATCAACTGATGAATGTCTCCCTCAGATTCAGATCCACTAACATCACTTGATGCTGATGTATCTGAATCTGACTCAGTACTAGAAATTGAACTAGCAGAATAATTTTGTACCTGACTTGGTCCAGGCTGATCCTGGATTTTGTCTCCTTCTGATAAGGTCATCAGTCTCTGGCACTGGTTGTCCTCATGCGCATATATTGAGTTCATTAATTGTATGAACTCATCTTCCTCTTCTTCAACAAACAGTCCAATATAAGCTTCAGCTTCTGAATCAGTTTCTTAAGAAGACATATCAGACAGACTTTTGTCCTTCTTAGCAACAAAGGATCTTTCCTTTTTGCCCTTGAACTGAGTCTTCTTCTTGTCTATCAACTCTTTCCTCTTTTCTGGACAATCAGCAACTACATGTCCTTGTCTATTACAACAATAACAAACTATCTTTGAAGATGTAGTTTTACTTGACTTGGGCTTTCTCCTGTCATTCTTTGATGACTTCTGTGAAGTGGATGGCTTAGACCTCCATTATTTCTTCTTTAGAAACTTCTGAAAATGTCTAGTGAAAGCTGCAAAGTCTTCATCACTCTCACTGCTTTCAGAATTCTTGCTTTCTGACTTATCTGTCTCAGTCTCAGCAACTTTTGGAGGTGGAGATGGAGACTTGCTTTTACATTTCCTAGTGGCTTCAGTCTTGAAAGCCACAACTCTTTCTTTGTGCTCAACTCTTGTAGTCTTCTCATCCTCCTTCCTTACCATTAACTGCATCTCATATGATAACAGTTTTCCAAATAATGTTGTAGGAGGTATGTATGCTAATTTGGCCATTTCCCTTATGACACAAATTTTGGTATCCCAGTCCTTAGTCAGGGATCTCAAGAACTTATCATTCAATTCATAATTACTGAATTTTCTTCCATAAGACATCAACTCATTGACAATCCTATAGAATTTCTTGTAGCACTCAGTTATGCTATCAGACCTGCCTTGTCTGAAGCTTTCATACTCTTGATTTAACAAAGACTTTCTGTCTTATCTTACTTCTTCTGATCCCTCCATATAGACTATCAGTGTATCCCACATTTATTTAGAAGTTTTATAGTGTATCAAATTCGGAAATATGGCATCATCTATTGCACTTACAATAATATTCTGAGCCCTCTTGTCCATAGTGGCCAGAATAATCTCATGTTTAGTAATCTCTGAATAGTCCTTAGGAGTTCTCTGATTTGCATCCAGGACAGATACTTTCGTTGGCACATATGACCCTTCTTTGACTGTGAGATAGATTCTAGGGTCAGAGGCTTCCATAAATAGTCTAACCCTTTCTTTCCAGATGTCAAAAATCTCCTTTCTACAAATTGGCAACTTCATGGATCCTAGCTCTTTGTGATTCTCAGTTGAACCCATTTTTTTGATTCTTGATTATACTGAATCTGCCAACAGGATCTTTACTCAGACTGTTATGTCCTTTTTGAGTAACCTCCCTCTGATACCACTTGAACGAAATTGTACCTAATCACCTACAGTGGGGGGGGGGGGGTGAATAGGTGACCTTAATCTTTTTTTAAACTTTTATGCAGAATTAATCACAGAATTCACAGAACTTTAAACAACATACACAGAATCAGTCACACACACAGAGTACACATAGTTTTTATAGTGGTTCCCCAAGGTCTGGGTACATCTACTTTCCCCCTTCTCCTATCTAGTAGTGTACTAGATTCGGCCAAACTTCTTCACTACTCCTCAAATCCTCAGATCTTACAGCTCAGAACCCCAAATAGGTTCCTACAACTCAGAGTGATCCCACTCCTACAACTCAGGGACACGGCCCTACCACTCAGTCTTCACAAAGACCTACACTTAGCCTTCACCAAGGCCTACACTCAGCCCTCAACAAGGCCTACACTCAGAGAAAAGTATCTCCTACACTCAGGCACAAAGGCCCTACCACTCAGCCTTTATAATTATAGGCTTACAACTCAGATCCCTAAGGATCCTACAAGAAATTAAAATTACAAGGTATATAACCACAACTCAGAATGAGAGAGAAGAGTTGACTGGTTTCTTGATGAGTTCTTGGAAGAACTTTGCTGAGATCAACCTCCCTTGGCTTCCTTCAAAGCTTCTTGAATTTAGAACACAGTAGAGTTGAGTATCTATGCAGATGATCTTCAATCACTGCTGACTTAAGAATCAGATCTCAATCTGAAACTTTCTTCACAGCCTGGTTCAACAGCTGTCTTCTTAGAAGGAGCTCTCTCTCTCCAACTTCTTAGATCTTCACTTGAAGGTCTTCTTCTTGTTGTATTGTTCTTCACTTTGTTGATTTCAACCTCCATCATCTGTTGAAGGTATAAGCCTTTATATAGGCTTTCTTCATGGTGACTGGCTGGTGCGGTTTCAAACGAACTCCTGATAGCTCTGACAGTAGCAGTTGACCGGCTGGAATTGCAGCTGTCAAGTCATCCAGTCACTTCTTGAATTCTTTGTAACTGTCTGAAAGTGTCGAGACAGACAGTCTTTAAGTGTCGACACTGATAGACCAAGTGTCGACATAAGTAGACTAAGTGTCGACACTAGTCTTCATGGTGTCGACACAACTCCTTGTGTTGTAGAAATTACTTCTCGACACTGCTTCTTCAGAATGTGTCGACACTGATCTTGTGTGTCGACACAAGTCCTTCTACTTTGATACTTTATTGATTTCTGCTAAGTGTCGACACAACTCCTTTGTGTCGACACATCTTCTTGTGTGGATACTTGCTAAGTGTCGACACATCTCCTTGGTGTCGACACATGCCTTCTGTGTTGATACTTTTGCTGAGTGTCGACACATCTCCTTGTGTCGACACATTCTTCTTGTGTTGAGACTTTTGCTAAGTGTCGACACATCTCATTTGTGTCGACACTTGTACTTAGACTTTGTTGAAATTTGCTGAGTGTCGACACAGCCTCCTAGTGTCGACACTTGTACTTGAACTTTGTTGAAGTTTTGCTGAGTGTCGACACAGCCTCCTAGTGTCGACACTTTTGATGTCGACAAAGTTCCTCTGGGTGTCGACACTGCTTCTAAGTGTCGACACTGATTCTTTAATATATATTCATTGTGTGTCGACACATCCTGTATGTGTCGACACTTTCCTTCTGGTTTCGACTCTGCATTCCTGGTGTCGACACAATTACTCCAAGTGTCGACACTGCTTCTCTAGGTGTCGACACAAGCCTTCTTAAGCGTCGACACTTTTTTTCTAGGTGTCGACACATGGACTTAGAAACTTTTCATGCTTTCCCTGCAATTACTTAATCTGCACACATAAACTCAAAATATATCAAATACATCTTGATGCATATCATTGAGTAGGGTGAGGCTTATTCAAATCAGGTACATGTATTTCAATGGACCCAACAGAATGGTTCACACCAACTCACATGCATCAGCTACCACTTCTTTTCCCAAAAGTTTGGTGTCTCCCGCCTCTGTCCAAGACATCGGTATTTGACACCGTCTTCCATACAAAGCTTTGTATGGCGCCATCTTTATACTTGCTTGGTAACTATTGTTATAAGCAAACTCTATCATGAAGAGGTGATCCTCCCACTTCTTGCCGAAGTCAAGAATACACATCCTCAGCATATCCTCCATAGTACCGTTCGTTCTTTTGGTTTTCCCATCAGTTTGAGGATGGAAAGCCGTACTGAACTTGAGTTTCGTGCCCAGACTCTTCTGAACCAACCTCCAGTCCTTGGACGTGAAACACCCATCACGATCACTAACTATACTCTTAGAAATCCCATGTAGTCGCACAATGTTGCGAACATACAACTCTACCAGCCTCTCCACGCTGTCCTCCTTTTGATTTGGGATGATGTGAGCCACTTTGGTTAAGCGATCCACAATCACCCAAATCGCGTCGTTACCCCGCTGCGATCTAGGTAACCTATGCACAAAGTCCATGGAGATGTCATCGAATTTCCACTCGGGGATTGGAAGAGGCTTCAGGAACCCGCCCGGCTTCTGACACTCGACCTTCACCAAGGCACAAGTTTGGCATTGATTCACGTACAAAGCTATGTCCCGCTTCAGTGCAGGCAACCAAAAGGATTTCTTCATATCCAGGTACATCTTTGTACTGTCAGGGTGAATGGAGTACTTTGTGAAGTGTGCCTCAAACATCAACTCCTCACGGAGCTTGCCGAACTGCGGTACACAGATCCTTCCGTCCTTCCTCAGAATCCCATCAATCAATTCCCAGACGCTGCTCTCGCTTGTTTGAGCTTCCGCCACATAAGGCTGAAACTCCACATCCAAACGAGTTGCTTCCCGAATACGATCAGACAAATCATTCTGCATTTCAATCCAGTTCAACTGAGCCATGCTAGAAGCGCACCTTGCTACGCACTCCAAGCCGAGGGACTCCCAGTCCAGCACCAACCGCTCATCATGAGCATCGATCCAATTCCCTTGCACATAGTATTTTCTACTCAATACATCTGCCACCACATTGACTTTGCCTGGCGTATACTGAATCGCCACCTCGTAGTCTCCAAGGAACTAGACCCATCTACGCTGCCGCATATTCAGGTCCTTCTGATCCAAGAGATACTTCAAGCTTTTGTGATCCGTGAAAATATCCACCTTTGTACCATAAACATAGTGTAACAACCACATCCGTTTACATAGTATATACTAGAAGGTCCGGCCGGGGCCCCACAGCATATACCACAAAACAGGCGATGAAGTTACGGTATGATACCAGAGTAGCGCAGCGCACCCTAACACATTGCATTCTAGCGGAAGCCTAAACACTAAACTTGAACTCCACACCTGAATGTCCAACATATAAAAGCTCCTCATTTATATATACCATAGGAATGTTTTACAAGTACAAACAGTTGGCCTTATGGCCTTACAGGGCTTTCACAACAGTGGCCTCAACATTGGCGCGTAGGCCGGCCACGTACAAATAAAACAAAGCATTTTTAAGTTTAGCCTTCAAGGGCTAGCAACAGCAGCAAATGCAACAGGGACTTCAGCCCTTATGCGTCCCGCTTGGCTCTCCAACACCTGCATGGGGACAACCCACCCAACGGTGGAAAACAGGAAACGGTCAGCATTCAGCTGACCAAATTATAACGACCCCACCCCTTTTTCTGGGGCGGTGGTATTCCTTCCCTGCAGATATAGCACACAAGCATATATATTACATATAATGTGCTTTCACGCACACATTTCATCACAACTGTCAGTCAACCGGCCCGACGGTCCATGCACTCAGGGCACATTCTTGGTGTACCGGTGAACTAGGGTCACACCATCGTATCAGGGTCACAACCCAAAGGTAAAACATTGAGCATTTCACTCCATGACGTGCATCCAGATTTCTAGTCATAATGCACCGGGATTGGCCCGTAGCCCCCCATCGTGTCATGGTGCGCAGGCCTATAACTCTTGTTATGCGCTCTAACAGACCGCACTTTCAGGTCTCACGTCGGACGGACATAGCGCAGGTCGGATCCTCCACCCACCGTTGCTCAAATTGCCTTGACATCACCGAGTACGGCGTACTCGCAACTACAAAAAGGCGCGGGTTGGTCTCACTGATCCTGTTCTAGCATTCAAGCCTGGGTGCTTTCCTAGGCGCACCAGTACTTACTCTTACACCCATTTCATATCACACATCAGCGGGTCATTCCTGGGCACACCAGTACTTCCTGCTACTCTCTTCACAGGTATGATCCCGCAAATCATAAATGTCAAGGGTATTTCCATGGCTTACCACGCAAATACTTCCTGTTATATCCTTTCATAGGTCCATCCATGAACATCAAGCAATACAAAGGGTATTTTCTGGATCTCTAATCCAGTACTTCCTGATACTTTCTTTCGCAGGTACAACCCAGTAGCATAGACATCACAAGCATCACAAGGGTACTTTCCTGGACTACCACTCAAGTACTTCCTGCTACTTCCATTCATAGGGTTAACCCATCGATTCCTAAACTACACGTTTATCACGGAGTCTTCTCCGGTTCGGATATGCAAAATCACCAATCCAGACCAACCTGTCCAGATGGGCTTTACACAGTATGCCTATTCCGTACTCCATTTCCGGATCTATATGCCCAATTGATTGGAGATTCCATGAATCAACCGAAAAGACTCCCACAACAAGCCACCCTCTGGTGGGGGAATTAGATGCACATGTCAAAAAGGAAGCCTTCACATGGCTATGAAGAAAAGTCGTTACCCTTGAAGACCGATTCGGTGTCATGAGCTCCTAGCTGGCTAAAAAGAACCGCAATAGCTTTTCCTCCGCAAAGATGGCCTCGGATCTCAGCTTGACACTCTCAAGCTCCACCAGAGATCAGCCCCTCTTCCTCTTCCTCCTCTTCCTCTCCCTTTCTCTCTTTAAGCGTTTAGAAAGATGAAGGCAAAAACATAATGAGCATTCTTTCTCTGTTTTCGGCCTTAAGGAAGTAGGGAGGACTCTCAACTATTAGATCTCAGCTGAAGAAAATGGACAGCCAAGAAAATGCCTACAAAATCGCTTCTCGGGTCCGACACGCCCTGTGACACGCCCATATCACAGGTCGTGTACTCTAAGAGGTGCACAAACCGCCTTATCCCAAAACAGGTATCGGCCAGGGTACACGCCCGTGTCGGCCCAGTCACGCCCGTAACACGGGGCGTGTACTTGCACTCGATGATCGTCGAGCAAATTTCGTCGACCAAAGAGGGACACGCCATCCGACACGCCCGTGTCGGAAGGTACACGCCCGTGCCACGGGCGTGTTCCCTATATCGACCACTTTGTCGACCAAAGACTCGAGTGTAGACACAAAGGAGGTGTCTACACGAAGGTTTCGACACAAAGGAGGACACACCCTAGGTCACACCCGTGTCACGGGGCATGTCCCTCCCGAACACTTCATCGAACGCACCCGAGTAGGATATGCCCTGGGACACACCCTAGGTCTCCGCACTCGAGTAGGATACGCCCTGGGACATACCCGCATCCCAGGCCGTGTCACCCAAAATTTTCCCCTTTTGAAATTTGGGCTGTTACACATAATGCCGCCACAACTTCAACGCAAAGATTACCGCCGCCAATTCCAAGTCATGGACGGGGTAATTCCTCTCATGTGGCTTCAGCTGCATAGACCCAAAGGCTATCACACTGCCATGTTGCACTAATACGCAACCCAAACCGCATCCCGATGCGTTACTGAAAATTTGAAATCCTTCGGTCCCTTTCGGTAGACTTAGGATCAGAGCTGTCATCAGCCTTTCCTTCAGTGTCTCAAATGCCTGATTGCACTCCTAAGTCCACACAAACTTCTGGAACTTACGAGTCAGTGATTTGAGGGGTAGAGCTATCCGCGAAAAGTTTTCTACGAACCTTCTATAGTGCCCGGCTAGCCCAAGAAAACTTCGGACTTCCGCCACGGTTCTCAAAGTCGGTCAATCTCTAATGGCTTCCACTTTTGTTGGATCTACTGCCACCCCATACCCACTAATCTCATGGCCCAAAAATTCCACCTTCTTTAGCCAGAACTCGCACTTCGAGAACTTTGCATAAAACTGCTTCTCTCTCAACACTTGCAAGACTATTCTCAAGTGAGTCTCATGCTCCACCTCCGATTTGGAGTAAACCAGAATGTAGTCAATAAAGACAACTACAAAAGATTCCAAGTATTCCCGAAATACTCGATTCATCAAATCCATGAATACGGATGGTGCATTCGTCAGCCCGAACGGCATCACCGAGAACTCAAAGTGACCATACCTCATACCAAATGTTGTCTTGGGTATATCCTCATCTCGAATTTGCAACTGATAGTATCCTGACTTCAAGTCCAACTTTGAATACACCACTGACCCCCACCAACTGGTCGAACATGTCGTCTATCTGAGGAATCAGATACTTATTCTTAACAGTCAATTTATTCAACTCTCGGTAGTCGATGCATAACTCATACTACCATCTTTCTTCTTCACAAACAACACAGGAGCGCTCCACGGCGTAGAATTGGGTCTGATATACCCCTGCTCCAATAGTTCCTGCAACTGTACCTTGATTTCGGCCAACTCTTTCGGCGCCATCCTAAATGGAGGACGTGACACCGGTCGTGCCTCTTGCACTAACTCAATCGAGAAGTCAATCTACCGTCGAGGAGGTGCTCCAAGAAGTTCATCAGGAAACACATCCTCGAACTCTGCCACTACGGGCACTTCCCCAAGTGATAACTTGGAAAGACGAACCTCCAATAATGCTACAAGAGCTACTCCCCCCTGGTTAACTGCCCGCACCAACTGCATGGCCAAAATCAGGGAACAGGCCACTCCATTAAGGCCCTCAAACTTAACTTCTGTCTGCCCTTCGCTTCTTAGGGTCACCACCTTGGATAGGCTATCAATACTGGATCGTTGCTCTAGCCAGTCCATCCCCAATATTACATCAAACTCAACCAAGGGTAGGACTGCTGCTATCAACACGAAGTCAACTCCGCCTAGCTCCCAACAAATGCGCCCTTTTGACCTGGTGGTCATGGATGACCCATTGGGCATGCGCACCTTCAGCTCTGCATCCATCGGGAATGACTCAACTCCAATTCTCTGGATGAAGCTTTCCGCAAGAAAAGAGTATGACGCTCCCGTATCAAATAATACCCTAGCGGGGTATCCGGAAACTAATACAAAGCCTAAAATAGAGGCATCAAACATAAACGGTTTGAAAGTATGAAGTCTAAGATTTAATTTTAACTTCCTCATACCTGTCACCACGTCGGGTTGTCGGATCACTTCCTGTTGTCCAAGGTTGTAAGCCCTTGGTTACACCGGTTGGAACCGAGAAGCGCTAGACTACGCTACCTTCCCTTTCTCTGCGATACTGGGGCCGGAGCGCACATTCTGCTCCTGCCTTGGCTCCTGCTCAGCACCTCCTTGAGTACAAAAACGAGCTATGTGCCCCACCTTGCCATAATTAAAGCACGTCGGTGGTCCCTTAGAGTGACACCCTCCGGACATCCACTTGCTTTTCTCATCGGTCTTGAATGGGTGAGGCTTTTTCTTCCACCTATTCTCTTCAGACTTTCCTTGAGATTGAGAAGGCTTCCCTTCCCCTTGCTTGAGCGCGAAACTCTTACGACGTTGGCTTCGCTCCAGATCACTCTCCAACGTCCTGGCAGCCTCAACTAGCTCATTGAAACCAGTTCTCTTCACGATGATGAGGGGTTGTCGTAGATTCTCCCTCAGCCCCATGGTAGAAGAGATTATCCCTCTCCTCATCGTCTGTCATTATCGTTCCTGCATAACTACCCAACCGAGTGAACTCCTGTACATACTTGTCCACCGTTTTATC
The DNA here is from genome assembly GCA_039583875.1 of Platanthera guangdongensis. Classification (NCBI taxonomy): domain Eukaryota; kingdom Viridiplantae; phylum Streptophyta; class Magnoliopsida; order Asparagales; family Orchidaceae; genus Platanthera; species Platanthera guangdongensis. The sequence continues at coordinate 90,374,543 of CM077158.1, forward strand.
CCGCTGCGCCAAGTGCAGAAATTACCTTTGGAGGGCCAACCTTGTCAACACAGGAATGTACTTCTTTAGGAAAGCATTCCCAAACTCTTCCATGGACAGGGTACGTCCGGGAAAATGGCGGCCGCTATGGCTCACCCACCACAACTTCGCGTCTCCCTCCAACATGAAGACTGCAAACTCAGAATTCTTCTCCTTTGGCGTCTCTGCCGCCCTCAGAATCTCTTGCATCTGTACCCACCAATCCTCCGCATCAGTCGGCGTACTAACTCCCTTGAACGTTGGAGGATGGAACCTCAGAAAATACTTCATCTGCCGGTCTCTATGCCCGACAACCACCCTTTTGGCCAACGACTCTGCTCTCCTAGCTTCTCCGCCCGGCACGGCCGTTTCCATATCCGGAGTAGCAGGAGTTGTTACCTGAGCAACAAGGGTTGCTACTTGAGCTATCACTGCAGCTTGGGCTGCCACCATTGCTTCTGCAAGCATACGATAGAAGTCGGTCGGGTTTACACCCATGCCCAAAGGACCCTGAGCAGTAGCGCTGATCGCTGAAAGCTCTTCTCTTGGTCTCGGCATACCCGCCTCGTTGCTTGCACTCTTACAAAAGCAAGAAAAAAAGGAATCGGTCTCGAATCACAAGACTCAAACATAAGGACACTCATGGTCCCAAATTACTCTCATGTGGATAACTTCTATACACGATCTGATTATGTTAAATCGACCGCCCTAACTGACCTTGGACGAAACCTAGCTCTGGTACCAAATTGTAACACCTCCCCTATAATGACCGTATAATATGGGTCCGGCCGGGGCCCCACAACATACGGACGCCACAGCTTTAACATTAAAAGATGATATTAACTACCCAATCTCAAAACTCAATAACAAACAACAGCAGAAACAGTAAACAAGACCAGAAGCTATCCACTTAAATAAGAGTATCGAAACGGCCTTAAGGCCTTAAAACAATAGAGAGTCCAAACACAAATCATAACAACAAACATCAATGTGCTTAAGCACCCATAGACTACCTCGGCATGCAAGCCGGAAAACTTGAGCATCAAGCATATAATGCCATAAACATGTGCTAGTACAAAACTTGTAACACTTCATGAGGCTTAGGCCTTTTTTGCCGGCGAGCTACCTCCTGCTTGTGATCCTTTGAAAGTGTGAGTTAGATTTGATATACTCTAGAGGGGGGGGGGTGAATAGAGTATGGTGCTTGCTAAAAACTTTTACAACACTTATTGTATTCTAATGTGAACATGGAAGCAAATAGTAAATCTAACCACAGAATAATCACAATCTACAAAAGAAAATAATCACAAACCACAACCAGAAACAAAAGAAACACAAGCAACTAGAAGACACAAGGAGCTATAGTGGTTCCCCAACCAATCTGGGTATATCCACTCTTCTACCACCCTATGTAGGAATCCACTGCAGGATGAGTTGATCAGGTGTCCTGGGCACCAATGAGCTTTTGATAATATGCTCAAAAACCAAACCAGATTTTTTGATCAGGTGTCTTGCCACCAATGAGCTTTTGATAAGGTGCTCAAAAACCACACACAAACTTTTGAAGGGAGTTTGAAAAACCCTTTACAGAGGTGGGGATGGGAGAATGATGAAAGTCTTCTTTTATCAATCATAGTGAGAAGACTATGTGGATTCAGTGATGTTGTCAAAGCTCCCCCTGAGATCTGTAGTTGTTCAAGAAATGAAGCTTTGCAGTAGGGTGATAGGCCTTCAGAAAATTTATCTCTAGCAAATGATGATTTCAGCAACAGCTGAAATGTGAGGTGTCTGGAGTCTTGAATGATGATGGCCTTGAACACTTGAATCAGAAGAGATCTGAAGATTTCAGTTTGTTGATCTCCTTTTGGTGTTGGTGTTCTTGTATGAATCTTGAGACTAAGAATGTTTGGAACTCTCTTTCTTTCTCTGTGTAATTTGTTGTTTTTAGAGTTGTTGCAGAAATTGTTGTTGCAGAGAGTTTTTCTAACTTCTTGTTCTTCTTCTTGTGTCAGGAAATAATGAAAAATCTTATCTTCTATTCCTTTTTCTCTGAATAGAAATGATCCTTTGTCCAAGATAGCCGTTGGCCTGTCATTAAATGACTTCCTTAATTGCAATTGTCTTCTAGAGGAAAGTCCAATAAAAACATTCCTTGATAATTCCTTGAAACTTGCTCCAGAATAAATAAAAACGGCTACAAGATCTCTGAATTAAATGCTGACAATAATTCCACAGCGGTCCAAATTTGAATCTTGAAAATCGTTGAACTCTTCAGAAAAATGTCGAACTGAGCTCCACTATCGTCGAACTGAGCTCATAGATTTGAACTTAGACAGAAACAGAGATCGTCGATCTGAGCTCAACTATCGTCGAACTGAGCTCAAAGATAGAGAATCAAACTGGAGTCAAGATCGTCGATCTGAGCTCGAAGATCGTCGAATGGAGTTCGACGACTTGATGAAGTTGAGCTCAGAGATCGTCGAATGGAGTTCGACGACTCGTCGAAGTGAGCTCAACGATCGTCGATTGGAGTTCGACGATTCGTCGTACTGAGCTCGATGAAATGACTTAGTCTCCAAACTGAAAAACCTGGTCTTGAGGGCAGCTTCCAAACCTAACTACTAACCCTTAGACTCAATTCTAATTGACCTTTAGATCTATACAATGAGGTCAAAACAGGTTCCTAAGAGACATAGTGATCCTGACCCAAATTAGTAATAGGGTGTTCTAATAATCTCCCCCTATTTGAGTTAGGATTACTATTTACAGATATTGAAAAAATTAACAATATACAAAGCAACAAAATAACAAGACATTGCAGAATCACAGATAATATCTCAGACAGATCATAAAACAGCAAATATTGTCACCTTACAGAATTACTCCTTTTCTTTGCTCTTTATAAGTATAATTTCTCTATTTGGATTAAGAGCTTCCTTCTTTGATCTTCTGTCATCAACTGCACCTAGAGATGTTTGTTGTTTTGGCCTTGGTACTACAGCTTCAGGGTGCAGCTTCATATAGCTTTCAGAATCAAAGAACTTGCTGGAGGAGTATCTTTCCAGTTCTTTTTTCCTTTGGTCTAACCGAGTAGTGATGTTTGAAGTATCTTTGCCTTGTTCTCTGGCTTTCTTAATCTAATCCAAAGCAGCCAATTCTTTCATCCTGGCTGTCCAAGAAGTTGGATTGTTTTCTGGATCTTCATATGGCACTGGAGGCTCATATCTATTTGAAGGAATGTCTTGAGGAGCTCTGGAAGGAACTAAATCTTTCAACTTATAAGGAAAAGGACCTGAAGTTGTGACAGATGGACCTTGTCCTTCCCTTGAGTATGGACGATGTCTGGAATAACCTTTTGAATAGACTTGAAGTTCTCTTTGGTTTCCTCTGTAGTTTCCTCTCCTTGATTGATAGCCTCTAGATTGGCTTCCCCTATGTTGAGATCTTCCTTGAGGCTGATAGGGGGTTTGACATCTGGCAGAGGGATGAGATGCAGAGCTACCACTTGTACCTGCACCAGGTGAAGGAGGAGGAGGAGGAGGATGGAACTGAGAAGATCCTTTATCATATTTTCTCTTTTTCTTCATAGCCTTTAGTTGATTCTTGGAATATTGCATCTAGTGTTATGTAATGGGGCAGTCATGCAATATGTAGTAAGGAATATCATTGGTATCTTTTACTTTAGCTGGAGGAACCCTTTTCATAGCTTTGCTTCTTGGTTTTCTTTTCCTTGCAATAGTTGCTGAGGAGTCTTCTGAATCACTCCTGAACTGGTCACTTTCTGAGCTTTGATCATCATAAAGTGCATCAACCCTCTTAAGATAGTCTATATCAGCAGATACAAAACTTTCAGGAGCAACACTCTCAGAAGATACAGCAGTAGTAGTAACAGCAGTAACTGAGGCAACAGCAGATTCAGAGATAACAGTTTCAGATACAAGAACATCAGCAAGGGCAACATCAGCAGTGACAACAGGCTCAAAATCATATGCCTCTGTCATATGTATATCCTTAGAGACTAAATCATCAGTAGTATCAGAACTATCATACACAACAACAGTAGCAGAACCATCAATAACAGCAGTAGGGGCAGCAACAACAGAACCAGCAGGGGCAGCAACATAAACTGAATTTACAAAGAAATGTATAATACTGGTGTCACAGCTTGAAATGGGCACAATGGACTTGGAGAGGTCTTTAGATGGCTGGACTGCAGTATGCTCTGGATGACAGCTGAAATATATTGAATCAAAATCTGATAATAAAGATCTGAGATCCATTGAGAAAACAACAACTTGTGGTGTTGAGGCTGGAGCTTGAGTTGAAGTAACAACAGCTTGAACTGAGGAAATGGCAGCAACAAGCAATATTTCCACTTCATGAGGCATCTCCCCCTGCCTAGATTCAGTCAGGACTGGATCAAGGCACCCAGAGGAAGGGATTGCCTGAGGAATGAGAGAAGATAGCCCGGCAGACAGGTCTGTAACTGAATTTAGGAGTGGAGCCAAGGAGGTCTCCAACAAAAGCGATAGCCTGGGAGCTATCAGCTCATAAAGTCTGTCTGCTAAGGCTGGAAGATCTACATGCTCAATAGGGACTTGAGCAGAGGTAGAGACTGTAGGTGGAATAGCTGGAGATGTGGGTGGAGAACTGGTGGATGGTAGAAATGAAGGTTGAGATATAGAGAGTGTTGAAATGGAAGATAGTGGAATGGAAATAGAAGGTGTGAAGGAGGGTTGAGCAATGATGTCTTGGAGTAACTGTTGGTAAGATGTGGATGAAGAGGGTAGATCAGGAGGAGATGAAGGGGAATCATCCATAAAGGAATCATCCAAAAGTGTGAAAGATGGAAGTTGAGATGATGAATCAATGTCTAGTTGAGGGTAGTGATGTAGAGGATGGAATAGTTCTTCTATTTGAGGTGGAGTTGGTGAAACTGAAGTTGGAGATGGGGTTGAAATTATGATGGTGGATGAAATTTGAATGGTGGAGGTGACTGGTGGAGATGAAATAAGAGGTGGAGGAGGAGAAGCAGCAGGCAAGTCTTCTGCAGGGGCAGAGACTTGAGGGGAAGAGACTGTAACAGTCCTTGTGCCTGAAGTTGCAGCTGCAGAGGGCCTGCTGGGCTTCACAATTTGTCTGTCCCACTTGCCAAACAGGGCACAGGAGAGCCTCTTGGAGGCATTGATGTGCATCCCATTTGATACTAGCAGAGCAGGGCATCTGTTTTGAAGAAACAGCCCTAGTATCCTTCCAAAATTAACAAAATTCTTATTTATCTTCTACTTAATCAGATCAAAGAAAATCTCTCCCCACTTTAATTGTTTCTTATCTACAATAGCACCCATCAAACATAGTTGATACCTGGAGATGGTATCATGGGCTGAATGTTTGGCCAAAAGCACTTTTCCCACAACATCAGCTAAAAATCTATATTCCACTGATAGATTTTTCTTCAGAAGCTTGCTAGGGTTTGCATCTGAGTGACCCATTCTTTGAAGTACATCAGAAAATTGATCTCCAACAAATGATGATTTCAGCAACAGCTGAAATGTGAGGTGTCTGGAGTCTTGAATGATGATGGCCTTGAACACTTGAATCAGAAGAGATCTGAAGATTTCAGTTTGTTGATCTCCTTTTGGTGTTGGTGTTCTTGTATGAATCTTGAGACTGAGAATGTTTGGAACTCTCTTTCTTTCTCTGTGTAATTTGTTGTTTTTAGAGTTGTTGCAGAAATTGTTGTTGTAGAGAGTTTTTCTAACTTCTTGTTCTTCTTCTTGTGTCAGGAAATAATGAAAAATCTTATCTTCTATTCCTTTTTCTTTGAATAGAAATGATCCTTTCTCCAAGATAGCCGTTGGCCTGTCATTAAATGACTTCCTTAATTGCAATTGTCTTCTAGAGGAAAGTCCAATAAAAACATTCCTTGATAATTCCTTGAAACTTGCTCCAAAATAAATGAAAATGGCTACAAGATCTCTGAATTAAATGCTGACAATAATTCCACAGCTGTCCAAATTTGAATCTTGAAAATCGTTGAACTCTTCAAAAAAATGTCGAACTGAGCTCCACTATCGTCGAACTGAGCTCAGAGATTTGAACTTAGACAGAAACAGAGATCGTCGATCTGAGCTCAACTATCGTCGAACTGAGCTCAGAGATAGAGAATCAAACTGGAGTCAAGATCGTCGATCTGAGCTCGAAGATCGTCGAATAGAGCTCGACGACTTGATGAAGTTGAGCTCAGAGATCGTCGAATGGAGTTCGACGACTCGTCGAAGTGAGCTCAACGATCGTCGATTGGAGTTCGACGATTCGTCGTACTGAGCTCGACAAAATGACTTAGTCTCCAAACTGAAAAACCTGGTCTTGAGGGCAGCTTCCAAACCTAACTACTAACCCTTAGACTCAAATCTAATTGACCTTTAGATCTATACAATGAGGTCAAAATAGGTTCCTAAGAGACATAGTGATCCTGACCCAAATTAGTAATAGGGTGTTCCAACGTCCTTGCCCTGTAAAAATTTGTGGTAACGTGGGTCAGCAAAGGCTGACCTCAAACTATGTAACCAACACATCTCCTCCCGGCCGACTCGATTGGACCCCGGGGTACCCCTCCAACCTACAAGTCAACACTTCGTATACCATATACAAAAACATGTAAAGCTCTAAAAGAATAGGTTTTGATATCTCAAGCAACAAACACATTTTCTATGTTGAGCATATAATAAAAAGGGGCCTACTATGTAGCATGTATGCAAAACCCAAGCTTCACCCAAGACACCCTGTCGCGTATGCAACTAGCACATCATCAAAACATCTGGGTACTTCCAATTTCCCCATTGGTGTTAAGCCGCAAACAAAAGTGTACTGCAATTACCCTAACGACATACAAGCGTAACACGGAAATCATGCCAAGGCCCCACCCGCTTGTGGGTCTTAGACCCGGGCTTGCCTGCAAACTCTGACTTTGCATGTCCGGATTCCATCTCACACACAAACTGATTCTAAGAACCCTTGCTAGACCCCACCCGCTCGTGGCTTCATTGCCCGGGCTTGACCAATGCTTGGCATTCTCGTCAGTCTCACAGAAGGGGACTAGTCTCGCCAGGACACTATCCCCACATGACTTGCACGTCACGGGATAGCCAGCCGACAACGGAGACAAAGCCGCACCTTAGCACATCACAATCCATAAACATTCCCACCCTAATCCATCATTTGTACTGCAACGTCCCCGCGCACTAAGGAAACCATCTACCGCCAATGCGGAGCTAACCTTGTCCACCAAGGAAAACATCTACCGCCAATGCAGAGCTAACCTTGTCCGGTTCCGGCTACACGTACTCACTCGAGAAAAGGGGGAAATCACATACATCACAAACGACATCTTGCCGCAATGGATTTCTACAAAATCCTTAAGGCTTGCAATGCAATATCACCGAGTCGGACTAACGTTCGCGACTACGACTTCACCCACAATGACTAATCCACTAACAGAGCTGATCTCTAATGCAAAAATCATGCCAGGGACGGACTCAATCGACCCGGAGGTTCCTCTTGAACCTTGGCGACCCATACCCCTCTCATTTGAGAGATTTGGTGCCCGAAATCTTGAAAGAAAAGATGCTAAGCACACATCCTAGAAACCAAGAGGAGAAGTGTCGTTACCTTACGGACCCTCTTCCTAGCCATGGGAACTTAGCCGGATGAAAACCACTGCAACAGACTTGCCTCCGCGGATCTGGACTCGACTCGTGATTTAGGGCTCCGAAGCTTCTCCGGATGTCGGATCTCTCCTTCACCTCCTTCCTTGCTCTCCCTTTCAATTCTCTCTAAAACTTTAGAAGGAGAAGACTTGAAGAAGAATGAGGGTTTCAAACCCTATTCCCGAACATAACCCAGCAAGGATAGCTCTGGACCATCAGATCCCAATAGAAGGAAACAAAAGGCTACGATTCACACTTAAAATCAAACTCCTGGGCCGAACACGGCTTGTAACGCGTCCGTGTCCAAGGCCGTGTGCCTCAATCGACGCCGAAACCGTCGCAACCAAAAAAGGACATGGGTTCTGGACACGCCCGTATCAAACATGACACGCCTGTGTCACTCAGTACACGCCCGTGTTACTGGGTGTGTTCCACCATCGACACAGGTCCAAACACAACCCGAGAAGAACACGAGTACTCGACATGCCCGTGTCACATTTGACAGGCCCGTGTCAAACCCGAACACGCTTGGGCTCCAGGCCGTGTTTATCCCCTCACAGGACCCAACTAACATCCCAAACAGGACACGACCTAGGACACACCCATGTCTCAGGCCGTGTTCGTTGACTTGACGATCGTTAACCGCATTTTCGTCGACCACGCAAAAATTCATTGAACTCGAGCATGACACGGCCTTGGACATGCCCGTATACCAGGCCGTGTTCACTGTCTCGACACTTCATCGAGCGCAGTTCGTCAACCACCCGGGTTCTTCGTCGAACCCGAGCATGATACGGCCTTGGACACGCCCGTGTCCCAAGCCGTGTGACCCCTACCAAGATCCTGACTTGGCTCTAAACGATGTCCGTCCATCTTTCGAGTTTTGTGGTGTTACACAATGTACTCAACAGCCGCACTCGCCTCAGGCTGCGAATGGGAGGTGGGCGAGTGCCAACTTCACCAAGCACTCGCCACTCCGGACAGGGCGAGTCTGGGGTAGTATCGCATTCGCCCCGGGCAAGGAATGGGGGCAAGTGAGTTTCTATTTTAATAGGCACTCGTCAAGTGAGGCGAGGCGAGTCTGGAGATAAGTCCTCACTCGCCCCAAGAGACGAGCCAGAGAAAAGCGAGTGTCAGCTTCATCGGGCACTCGCCACCCTCGGAGGCTGAGGCCTCCATCATTGACATATTTTGGGGGTTTTTTCACTATTTTTTGTTTATTTGTCTGTCAATAGTCTTTCCAAATAATGAAGTTTAGTTGTTGGCATGCCAATTTGGGGTGAATGTTGTAAAACCACAAGGCGAGATTCCGCTTTGTGCAGACCCGACTTAAAAAACTATAAATACACCCTGAATGGAACCTTTGGAGGGATCTGTCTATTGGCTTCTTCCTCCTCTAGTCAATCTCGGTGGGCTTCTAGTGCCTTCCAAAGGTGTCCAGCTTCAGCGTTGGCTTGGGAGGGGAAGCTCTCTAAGATCTTCCTGGTGGGACCTCCTAGGTGTAGCCCAGGGTCAGTATTTGGTTCCAAGTCTTCAGTCAAACTATCTTTCCTGGGAGAAGTAGGTGCAGGTTGCCCCCTTTGGGTCCAAACTCCTCGTTGGGCCAAATCTCAGTTCCAACATTTTAGGTACGTTGAGCGTGGACCACATCCTGCACAAGAAAATCCTAAGTTTCATAACTGGGGATGAAGAGCAAGGTACCGACCACGGCGACTCGCCACCACCCGCAACACCATCTATGATCAGAATGTTCGAAGAATTCAGGAGGGAGATATTGGAGACCATTCACTTTACCTTTGTCACGTGAGGCGACTGCTCAACCCTGGATATCCAGGTGATCATGCCACCAGGCTTAGGCGAGAATGTCCCAGGAAAGAGGCCGGGTAAGGAAGTGGTGGGTGAGGGGTACGAGCGAGATCTCACGGGGCGAGAGATTTTCCCCAGCCCAGAGAGTGTTGTCCCGGCTAGCGAGATGATTGCACAGGTGGAGCAGGCGAGACCGGTGAGTAGTGCAAGCCCATTCTGCAAGTTAATCGTTTTAGCACCGGTTCCAGAAGGGTTCAAGGTGTCAGATATGACATATTACACCGGCAAGGACAACCCCGTCCAACACTTACAGTGGTTCGAGTACATGGTCTCCATTAGGCAGATGTCAGATGCATTCAAATGTCGTCTCTTTGCTATTATATTGAAGGAGAAGACAAGGGACTGGTTTCACCAGCTCCCAGTGGGATCGATCTACTGGTTCGTAGATTTGCGCCAAAGTTTCCAACTGCGTTTCACGACATCGAAGAAGAGGAAGAAGAGTGCTGAGTCACTTTACTTGATAAACCAGGTGGCGGAGCAGTCACTAGTCAGTTATGTGGATAGGTTCCAGGAGGAGATCTTGGTCATTCAGGAGGTGTCAGGATTCACCCTCCTACTCACATTCACTGTAGGGTTACAACAAGGGTTATTCAGGATGGGCTTGATCTAGAAGCCCCTTTGCCTTTCGAAGATTTGATGGAAATGGCGGCAAACAAGATCCAAGGAGAGGCGGCGAACCCGACATTCACAAAAAAGTTGGCAAGGCTGAGTGACTCAGAGTTGAGGGAGCAGGGGGGTTCAAGGTTGCAATAGGGGATAAGGAGAGAGGAGACAAGGGCATATGAATATCAGGGACCTCATGGGGGTCAGGAACTATGTTAGAGGCGGCAAGAAGGGGTCATTCAAGGTTAAGGAGAAGGATTGGCCCAAGGAGTGGGAAACTTCCATATATTGCTGGGGAGGTTCAACCCCCAGGGATGGAGACAAGGTCCTAGGCCACTCCTTCCCCCCTCCGCAACAAGTAATGAGAATCGGTCATGTATGAGGCAAAGGAAGAGGAGAAGGAGGAATCAGCCCATGGAAGGGCAAAGAGAAGATGTGGTGTTACCTTACTATGACTACCATCAGGAGGAGGGTCACATAACGACCACCTGTCCTGAGTTCCTAGAGGTCAGGAGGGCGAGAGGCCCAAGAGAGCAATAGTCGCCAGTGCGAATTGAGGAGGTGGTTGAGAGAGCAGATGAAGAGGACCCATGCATGGACAAGGCTGACGTAGGAACCTGAGGGGTGATATGGATGATCCACGGAGGGGTGGAGATTGAGGCCACCCGCAGGGCAAGCCTTCATACCATGTATCACCACTCAAGATGAAATGTAGCATAGCTACAGTTCTTGAAAAGTGAGTTGGAGAAGGCCACTCAAGGTGAAATGTTCGTTTCTTCTTTCTTCTTGAAGATGAAGAATATCTGTTTTGAGATTACTGCATTGGACCCAGAAGAGCCGATCTCAGAGTCAAAGCTAAAGAACCACATCATCCGCGACTTACAGAAGGAGTATGTTGTATTTGTGATTTCTGTACAAGGTTGAGCCAATCGGCCATCACTGTTCGAGCTGGAGTATTTATTAGCTTCAGAGGAAAGCTTAGTGAAGCAGATGGCTGGAATCTCAATCTCAGGGGGAGATGGTGAGGCTCTATTCTCCGACAAGAAGAAGTAGTAGGACAAGAAGAAGAAAGCACATGTTAGCGATGGTCTGTCTTCTTCATCACAACATGAAAGATCAAGCCTCCTAAGGTTGATGCAGGAAGAAGTGGGGTGAACCTCAGTGCTACATATGCAACAATCTTGGTCGCATTCGCAGGGACTGCAGGGTAAATCATCAGCCAGGGCATGCTGAATGGAAGGAGGAGGCTGAGTCCAAGACTGAGGGAGGAGGATGGGGGAGTGCCTTCATGAGAGGCACTTATGTTCGGGCTCTCTCCTCTATCAACTATCAGGAGGACTGGATTGTGGACTCCGGGTGTGGTCATCACCTCGTCAGGGACGAGTCCAAATTCTCTTCTCTACAAGAATACAAAGGTAATGATGTCATTATTACTACTGATGATACTCTACATGTGGTGGAGAATGAGGGATCAGGTTCTTTAGGAAGTGATCATGGGTCACTCACTTTGATGAGTGTGTATCATGTGCCCGGGATAAAGAAAAATCTCTTCTCGGTGACCAATGCGGTTGACGCTGGGTATCACGTTATGTTTGGCCCAACAAAAGTGAAGTTTCTCAGGAATGTGTTAGGTGTGAAAGTTGACATCACTCATGTTGGTAGGAGAGTAAAGGACATGTTCATGTTGGAGACAAGTTTCTATGTTGATAAGATGACGACTAATGATAGCATTATTATTTGACATGAGATACTTGTGCATGTTGAGATGGACAAGCTGAAGTCTCTAACAGTGAGAGGACTGGTGCATGTCCTGCCTAATCTTTCATCCTATCGTGATGGTCATGTCTGTGCGGGTTATCAGTATGGAAAGTCACACCACCTTCCATTTGGCATATCACGGAATAGGTGTAGGGCATCGCTGGAATGCATCCACGATGACCTAACCGGATCTACTGTCACTCCCAGTCTCGGCAGTAGCAGGTATATATTTGTTCTTGTTGATGAATTTTCCAGGTGTACTTGGGTATACTTCTTGAAAGAGAAGTCAGAGGTGTTCAGGATGTTCGTGGAGTTCAAGGAGCTCGTAAAAGGTCGGCTCGGTTTGTGAATAAAGAAGTTGAGAACTGATAATGATAGAGAGTTTACTTCACATTAGTTTTTCAAACTTTTGCAGAAAGTTTGGCATTCAAAGGGAACTTACTTGTCCTCACATTCCATTATAGAACGGGATTGCAGAATGTAAGATTCGTCATCTGACAGAAATCTGCAAGTATTGCCGTCACACTAAAGGCATTCCTAGGGCTTTCTAGGCGGAGGGAATATCTTGTGTGATATATGTCATCAACAGGATGCCTCTTAATCCGATAAACATGAAGTCTCCTCATGAGTTAGTGTTCAAAGAGAAGCCCAATGTCGAACATCTTCAAGTGTTCGGATCTACCTTCTACCTATACGTTATAGACGTACTCAGGACAAAGCTAGATGCAAAAACACGGAAGCTAGTCTTTGTTGGCTATGATGAGCGAAATAAGGGATGAAAGTGCATGGATCCTACAAACGAAGAAGTTCGTCATCTCAAGATACATTGTATTTGACGAACTTACATCGTATCAGAGTAGCTCGTTTGTGGATCTACAAGAGAGTAGGTCAGACGTGGGCCAAGGAGAAGCTGCTCGGGATTTTCTGGTGAAGTTGCATGTATCACCAGCTGCTCCTGTAGCATCTAACTCTGCGGCGGAGGCTTCTAGATATGGAAGCAGGGGGGTGATGCTCCTGGTATGCCCGAGATCAGAGTTGGGTCAGAAGAAGCAGCGAGAGTGGTGGATCGGGGTCAAGCCCTACGAAGGTCCAATAGGATAATTATTCCACCAGCTCGGTATAGGTTCGAAAACATGGTGAGTTTTGTCTCATGTTTCTTTACAGGTCCCTTGGATGAACGGGAGCCATTGAGCTTTGAGAACGCCACTAGCATAATGGAGTGGGAAGATGACATCGATGAGCAGATAGCCACCCTCAAGAAGAACGAGACTTGGGATCTTGTGCCCAAGAACGATGACAACACTCCTAATACATGCAAGTGGGTTTACAAACTCAAGAAGAAGGCTGACAACAGCATCGAGCAAGACAAGGCTTACCTTGTCGCTCGGGAATTCTCATAACAGTATGGGGAGGATTATGAAGAGATATTCAGTTCAGTGGTTAACATTTCTTCAGTTCATGTGGTTATCTCCCTAGCTGCTTACCAATGAAAGAAGATTTGGCAACTTGACGTGATGAATGCTTTTATTTACGGTGAGATTGACAGGGATATCTTCACGGTGCATCTACCTAGTTATGTCACTGAAGATCATTTTGGACACGTCTGCAAGAGGAAGAAGACCCTCTATGGTCTGAAGCAGGCGTCTCAGGCATGGAATGAGAAGATCGCAGAATACCTCCAGTTCTGTGGTTACTTTGCTTCAGACTCTGATTCCAGTCAGTTCGTTAAGAAGTGGGGGAGCTTCAGGTCCTTGTTCTGTTATACATTGATGATATGATTATCACGGGGAACTCGGAGGTGGAAGTAGCTAGGCTCTGCGCTGAGCTAGATATTTGGTTTAAGATGAAGGATCTGGGTGAGCTCCACCATTTTTTAGGCTCATGGTGGAGAGGCAAAAGAGCGGCTTGCTCGTTTACCAAAAGGGCTATGTAGAGAGAATCATCAAGCGATTTAGCATGCGGGAGTGGAAGAACTATTCTACTCATCTAGAGGTCGGGTTGAAACTTTGACGGGATATGGGAGGGGTTCTTAAAGACCCTTTGGTTTTCCAGGCCTGCGTGGGGATTTTTATATATCTGACTATTACTAGGCATGACATTGCTTATGTGGTGGCCCGGGTTAGTCGGTATATGACAGAGCCACAGAAACCTCATTTGGTGGTGGCTAAAGGAATTCTAAAGTATGTTAAGTCTAACTCAGAGATAAGTCTCTTTTATAAGGACACGAGCTTCAATCTACATGAGTATACATATGCTGATTATGGAGGAGATACAGATGATCAGAAGTCGACGTCTTGTTACGTCTTCTTCACGGGATCGACAATTATTTCTTGGTGTAGTAAGAAGCAGGATTCGATGTTCGTCTCCACTACAGAGGCAGAATACAATGCTTCAGCCTTGGCTACTTAGGAAGGCATCTAGCTTAGGAGGTAAGTGGATGACATCCATGTGGAGGTGCGATATCCTAATCTGCTTTGCGATGACAACGAGAGTGCTCTCAAACTGGTCAACAATCCAGTTTGTCACGCGCAGACGAATACATCGAAATCGAGCATCACTTCATTTGGGAGAAGGTGCTGGAGGGATTTTTGATGGATGAGCATGTGCGGAGCGAGGGCAATGTCTCATACATCTTCACGAAGTCACTGTCGAATGGACCATTTATTCAGTTGCGAGGATTGCTCAGGCTGATTTCCACTTCCCACTTCAAGGAGAAGTGTTGAAATTGTTGAAGTGGAAGTAAAATTGGAGTTGGATGGTTAGACTAGTCAAACCGCACAAATCGCAGAGTCCTCCGTGGCCTGGCGGATAGCTTTGACGGACTGCCTTTGGCAGATCCAGATATCTCTTGTGGTCTAGTTCAACAAGCATCCTTGGTTAACTGGGCGGTTAGGGCTGACAAACCGTAGATGTGACGAACTTATTTGGATTTCGCCGAGTCTAGCATGATGGTTGTTGCAGACTCTTCTGGAGCTCGTCGGTGTCCGACTCATTTCTATGCTTGTGGTCTAGTTTTTGATTGTGGAGGTTGACACAGTTGCACGGATTGGTTTACTTGGAGGTCGCATGGTCTGATGGGGTAGTTTGCAAGGTGGCGTACTGGTGTTGTTCAGATTGGATGCGAACTTGGTATCAGGTGACGCGGTTATTTGGAGACCGCGAAGCTTGTCGTGGGTTTGGTTGTGGGACTAAGTCCAGCATGTTGCCTAACTCGCCGAGTCCTCCTGTTTGAGGACTGCTTCTAGTGTTCGACAGATTTACTGGGCACGGATTTTATTCTAGTCGCGGGCTGCATTTTGCGCGGACATGAAGTAGTGTTCGCATGGTTGTGCGGTCTGGTGATGATGTTCGACAGTCCTCCTGCGCTGTGTTTGCCATCATTATGGTTTGAGGTTTGGCGTGACGGACTGGTCGTTCTATCCAGCCTTGTTGACAGATGTGACCTTCGCAGACTGGTGTTGGTATCCGCACTGTGCGAATACATGGGGCTAGCCGACAGGATGACAGACGGTTATCCTATCTCTATGGGTGGCGACGACACTTCTCCTTACACCTATAAATAGGAGTTTTCGGCTCGTCATAAATAACAGTGAATAGTAAGAACTAGCTCGTGCTTGGTTTTTGCAGTTACGGTTTTCTAACTGCTGCGACTAAGGAAGTTGATTTTGTGCAGGCTGTGCGGCGAACATCAGGCGGCTAGACAACTAGTGGAAGCTTGGTGTGAAACAGTTCGTGGATGGCTGTCAGCGGATAGCAGCAGGTCGCGATCTCTGTGACCTGATCTCTTCCTCTGAGTTGCGGATAAACAGAGTAGTTCGTCCGGTCAATCAGCGGGTTCTTTCAAGTTCCTTCAACATTTCAATAACAGCAGTCTGCGCGGTTAGCCGCGGATAGGCGGCTTCAGCAGTCTCGACTGTCGGTTTGGTGACTAGTGCGGTTACAGTTATCTGTCCGCGCGGTTAATTTTTTGTTGCAGATTTCTATTCTTTGGTTTCATTCTAAATCATGTCTTGTAATGTATACCTCATTTTCAGCTTCCCATAATTGTTTTTTTCAAAATATGTCATAAATCTAACACCGTTAACTATTTTCACCATCTAATAAAAAATAAGTTATTATTTATTGATAATGGTAATATTTCAAGCAGCTTTGCTTCTAACCGGTAGCATTGAAAAAAATCTTAGGAAACATTCTACGTTAGCACGTTACTGCATGAAAGGGTGGCACTGATATAATACCCATAATTATAATTCTGAAATATAAGCAAAAATCAGTGGTATTAACATCTATAAGTAGAACGAAAACACCCAAATATCGGTGATATAATACCCATAAATACAACTTTGAAATTTAAGTAAAAGTTTTACAAAAATGCATGATCCTTGATCCGCTTCAATATGACATGTGTAGATCCATCCTTCGACTCCGTTTGAGGGGACTTATTTTTGTCGGTCTGTTGAATTTTCTCAAAGTGGTCAACGAGATAGTCTAATGTCAAATTAATATTCTCAAAACTATCAAGATCACACCTTGATCATGCGGAAACCAGAAAAGCAAGCTCAAACATCAAATGCAAGTAGAAGGAACAATCATATCATATATTTATTAACTTCTTTACAGGGCGAGGTATACGTGGCGAGACATGATTCAGCCAGTACACAAGCAAACAAAAAAGATACAAATATCAATTCGAGTGGACAAAACCGGAGACCGCTGAGACCGTCCAGTCCGTTGTAGTCGCCGAGGCCGGCCGAACTGCTGCTGGTAGAAGACAAATAGAACACAGAGTCCGCCGAGACCGCGAGGTCACGCGGACACGCCGTTATTCGCTGACTGCTGCTGAACTGAAGAACAGACCGCCTACCCGCCCGAGTCCGGCGGATAGGTTATTGAACTTGGAGAAACTGAAGCAGAGAAAACTGACAAGCCGCGGAAGCGACCTGCTGAGACCGCCGATTGTAACCGCAAACTTTACTGATCCTGACCGAAGTCAAAGCCAAACTCCTGGCTCTACAGTGCTAGCCGCGCAACCTGCAAACAACAATCAGAAATCTCTTCTCAACCCACGCGGACAGGAAAACCCAGACCACAACAATTAACCAAGACTCAACTTACTGTTCGCTCAGTTACTGTAGACATGCCGGGGGGGAGTCTATTTATAGGCAGGGTGAGCAGTGTGGTCACCGCCCTAGTGAATAGAGTCACTGCCCAGTTCGCGGCTAACACATCCCAGTCCGCAAGGACTTTGCCAGACCAAACAACCCGCAAGGCGCCAGGTCATAAACAGACCGCCACCATGATGACACTATGACAGCCCGCACTGCACGCAAGCACAACGCAAGTCCGCCACTCAACACAGCATGCGGACACAGCCACAACCCATGCTGCATCAGTCCGCCTATGCGGAGAAGGCGGTAGTCCGCATAACTCGACAACAACGCCACAGTCCGCCACGAATCCACGACCAACAGGCAGTCCGCCCGGTCAACAGCGGACTCTGCGGACACTGCGAACACCATGGACTTGTCACAGAAAATGACCAAATCCAGCAGCCCATCAAGCAACTGGCGCGAGCATGGCGGACACAAAAGACCCAGACCGCCAATATCAGGACAGTCTGCCACAAAAAATGTGGCCAACACCCACTGCATGACCGGAGAGCTCGGCAAGGACCAAAGCCGATCTCCAAAATCAGTCCGCTAAGGCAGACACCGCAGACTCAACCAACTCCGCTACAACTCCCGCGGATAGCCACCAATCCGCCCGATTACCACAAGAACCGGCTTAACTGTAGAACCACAGGTCGAGCAGAGCACCACCACCAGACCGCCAAAGACAGGCCGCACAGGCTGCTCCACAAGAACAGCCAAGCAACCAAGTCCAATAGGCAAGACACCCAGGCCGCAACATTAGTCTACCCAAGCCGCAGACTCAGACCGCCCGACCTGCCCCATCGCCCACTTTCACGTCACAAATTTCAACACTCCCCCTTGAAGTGAGAAGTGGTGATCAAGCCCAGCAAACCTCGTAACCATTGAAATGGCCCCTTCGACAGCGACTTCGTGAAGATGTCTACAAGATTGTCTTCACTTCGAACATGCTCAACCATAGGATATCCATCCAACACTTTCTCCCTTATGAAGTGGCGCTCGATCTCAATATGCTTGGTTCTTGCGTGACATACTGGATTGTTCACCAGTTTGAGAGCACTCTCATTGTCACCTCAGAGCAAAGTAGGACCTTGCACTTCCTCATGAACATCCTCTACAAGCATCCTCAACCAAATGACTTCTCGAACAGCCAAGGCCGAAGCCTTGTACTCTGCTTCCGTAGCAGACACGGACACTCAGTCCTGCTTCTTGCTACACCACGAGATACAAGCTGATCCACAAGTGAAAACATAACTCAAAGTTGATCTTCGATCATCCGAGTCACCACCATAATCAATATCTGTGTATCCAAGCAAAGAAAAGTTTGTATCCCCTATATAGAGGAGTCCCATATCAGAAGTCGCCTTGACATACTTCAAGATATTTTTTGCCGCTTCCAGATGAGACTTCCTTGGATCAGCCATAAACTGACTTACTTGGCCAACAATATAAGCAATGTATGGCCTTGTAATCTTTAAGTAGATCAAGCTCCTCACTAGAGATCTAAACACCAAGGGATCAGGAAGAATCCTTCCTTCATCTTGTTGAAGCTTCAACCCAAAATCCAGAGGAGTAGAGCAACTCTTCCCTTCCTCCGCATCTCCTTTCTGGCAAATGAGTATCCCGCTCTCTTTACTATTCACTTCAGGACCAAGAAAGTGATGAAGCTCTCCCAAGTCTTTCATCTCGAAAAGAATAGCTAGCTCAGCCTTGAGCCTAGCTACCTCTTCTTCATAATTCCCTGTGATGATCATGTCATCAATATACAACAGGCCCAAGACCTGAAGCTCCCCCTTCTTCTTGATGAACAAGCTTGAATCTGAGTTGGAAGAAAAATATCCGCAGAAGTGGAGATATTCTGCTATTTTCCCATACCATGCTCTTCGAGCCTGCTTCAACCCATAGAGAGCCTTCCTGAGCTTGCAGACATAGTCTGGACGAACTTCAGAGACAAATTCAAGTGGCTGATCCATAAAGACGTCCTTATCAATCTTTATATAAAGAAATACGTTCTTCACATCAAGCCGCCACATCCTCCATCCCTGACAAGCAGCCAAGGCGATCACCTCCCGAACCGAAGTCATCTTTGCAACTGGACTAAATGTCTCCTCATAGTCTGTAGCATCCCATTTCCTGCTAGACCCCCAAGAGTGGTTTTGGTCATGACAAAATCCTAGGAAGCCCAAGGGACCAAGTGGACAAGGCCAAGGTGAAAATCACCGTGGTCTACCTATAGCTCAACCTTATATCATCAAGAGGAGATCTGAACCATCATATACCATAAGAAGAAATAAACAGCCGCACAAATTCCCTGAAAAACAGCTCTTCCGGGTATGACACGCCCGTGTCGCCAGGAGTGTCCTCAGCCTGACGATCGTCGAGCTCATTTCATCGACCAAAGGGGATCATGTGTTGAATTCTGTGAAGTGAAAGTGGGTGAATGGAAGGCTTGGGAAACCTATCCGCGCGGACTACGCGGACTGGGTTGGCGGACTGCTAGGTCGGCAGGGATGTTGCAGGCGGTTTGCTCTGTGGCGACCTGGGCGGTCTGTTTGCGCGGACTACGCGGACAGCAGCGGCGGTCTGACAGGCCAGTGTATGCTCAGCAGGCGGTTTACTCCCAGGAAGTAACCTGGCGGATAGGAATGTTATCCGCGGAGTCCGGCTTGAAGCGGACTGAAGAACTGGAGCTCAGCAGACCGGTTTGGCAGTTACCTTGGTCTTGCTCTAGTGAAGCGGCAAGTGGAAGCCGCGGAGACCGCCGGTCAGCGCGGATAGAAACTGGAGGTCGCCCGGTATGGCGGGCTAGATCCAGTGTCCGCCAGTAAGTGCGGACTGGCCCTTGCGGCCAGTGGGCTGGACTTGGTGGGAATTGAACCAAGTCCAGGAGGCTCAGTCCGGGGAGATCGCGCAGTGGAGCGCGGGCTGGTTTCTCAGTCCGCCAAGCTTAGTAGAAGTGCTGTTGCCTTGTGTGCTAGCTTGGGGATATGCGGATTGGAGGATTGCTTGTGCAGGAGCGTGCAGACTGGAGCCGGAGTCCGCTGAGTCCGGTTGAGCCTTGTGATGAGGTTATGGACTCAGGGAAGCGGACTGGAGTTCGCTGTGTACGCGGACTAGATCGGCGTGTCCGCTGAGTCCGGCAATGCCTTGGTGATTAGACAATGGACTTGGGATATGCGGACGGAACCCGGGTGTCCGCTGAGTCCGGCAGGTGCCTTGATGGCGAGGCTGCGGGCTCGGGTTTTGCGGGCTGATGCCTTGTCCGCAGAATGGCGGATACGGCTGTTGTGGAGTCCGGCTGTTGTCCTAGATTGGTCTCTGGCGGCAAGGCGGACTGGATATTGGAGTCCGGCCTTGTAGAAGCTGGAGCGGACTGGCTATCTGCACAGGAGCGGCGAACTGGAAGGTGTGTCCGCGGGCTGAGCGGACTCACTTGTTCTAGCTGCGGGTTGTGGCGGTGATCCTATCGGTCAGGGCGGTGACCATACTCATCGTCGTGCCTATAAATAGGACCCATGTCACAACAGGAATAAGTAACCTTGACCGAAGTAAGTGAACAGTAATTGAGCTCGCGTAAGTTGCTGCGGTCTGGACTTCGTGTCCGCGCGGATAGAGAGTTGACCCGGTTATGCTGTACAGGTTGTGCGGATAGCGCTGGAAAGCCAGGACTTGGCTCTGATTGCGGTCAGGGACAGTGCGGACTCTGCGGTTAAGCAACAGGCGGTAAACAGCAGGTCGCGGATAGCGACCAGGCGGTCTTCTCTTTGGCGACTTGGTTCGGAGTTCAGGAAGTCGCTTGCTTCAGGCGGACTGTTCCATTCGGTGACGCAGCTTGTGCGGTCTGGCGGCGTGCAGACCGGCGGTGAAGAGCTAAGCATTGGAATAAGGGTGAGTCCGCGCGGCTTGGGTTGCGGTCTGGCGACCTGGCGGACTGAGCGAACTCCACAGCAGTAGGTCGGCGGCTTGTTGATTGAGTCCGCGCGGCTTGTTTTTTGTTCTTGTCTTTGTAACTGTCTCTGCTCTCCCGGTGTTGGGTTTTGGTGAAGCATGTCTCGCCATGTATGTCTCGCCTTGTAAAGAAGTTTGCTCTTGATCAATAAAGAAGCTTGTGCTGCATGTGTTGCTAGTTGTTACTACTTTATTGAGATAACCCCTGCTAACTCCACGATCCGGGAAGACTTTCAACATTATAAGTGAGCGTATTCTCCTTCGGTTTGTTGAGTTTTCAACAGGGTATCCAAGGGGGCGTCTGCGGTTTGTTGAATTTTAACATGGTATCAGAGCCAGGTTGTTGGAGTGGTCAAGCAGTGCTCAATGAAAGTAGTTGCTCGTATGTAGAGGAAACCAGTGGTAGAACCATGGTAGTGGAGGATGCAAGCTGTCTTGGTATTGATCTTCTTACAGAGGCGAACTGTGAACGGTGGAAGTCCTGTATGAAGAGCTTTCTTCTTGGCGAGGACCTTTGGGAGGTTGTATGCGGAGCAGGAAGACAAGAGGATACTGCTGGCAATGCTGAGGCGATGAGAGCTTGGAAGGAGGCAAATGCAAAAGCGGAGTCTATTCTCAGGCAGGTGATCTCATCGAAGCTCTTGGACCACATCAGTGGATGTCGGTCAGCTGCGGAGGTCTGGACTTCACTTGATGGGTTGTTCAGGAGGGAGGTGAAGGTTGCTGCGGAAGATGGTCCCTCTACTTCATATCAGGAAGAAAGGAGTTGTTCTCCTAGGCGTGATAAGAAGAGGAAGGAAGGACCAAGGTGCTATAAATGCAAGCAGCAAGGTCATCTTCGGAAGGAGTGCAAGGTTGTCTTGCTCTCGGCGAACGTAGCTCAGGTAGGGAGGAAGGAGAAGAACGTAGTTGGGTTTTCAACTAGTTCTGGAGCTGATCGGGTGGATGCCAGTGATAGTGCAGCTATCTGGCATGAAAGACTGGGGCATGTAGGGATGGACAAGCTGAAAGCAATGGCGGAAAGAAGACTCGTAAGAGGCTTGCCTAGTTTGTCATCCTATGGCGATGGTCGGGGGTGTGCGGGATGTCAGGAAAGTGGAGCCTATCGCTTCATGGTTGACAAAGCACAATCCAGGAGTAATGCACCATTGGCGGTTGTCCATTGTGCTCTGGTGGGACCGACTGTCACGGCCAGTCTTGGAGGCAGCAGGTTCATGCTGATATTGGTTGATGACTATTCTGGGTATACTTGGGTATACTTTATGAAGACGAAGTCCAGCATGGTACGCTTGTTTGTGGAGTTCAAGAAGCTTGTCGAAGGCCAGCTCGGCCGGAGGATCAAGGTGTTGAGGACAAGTATCGGTGGTGAGTTTGGCTCAACCGAGTTCTCACGCTTTTGCAGGAAGCAAGGGATCCGGATGGAGCTTTCTTGTGGACATACTTCACAACAGGGTAGTATTGCAGCTCGGATGATCCGTTGGTTAACGGAGACCTGCAAGTGTTGGCTTCGGAGTAAAGGCGTTCCGAAGGCTCTTTGGGCGGAGGGAATAGCCTGTGCTGCTCATGTCATCAACCAGATGCCTCTTAGTCCGATCATAATGAAGACTCCTTATGAGCTAATGTTCGGAGTGAAGCCCTCAGTGAAGCACCTTCGGGTGTTTGGATCTACCTGCTATATACACACTCCGGGTGCTCTCAAGACAAAGCTAGTCTTTGTTGGGTATGATGAGCAGAGAAGAAGATGGAGGTGTATGGATCCTACGACGAAGAAACTCATAGTGTCAAGGGACATTGTCTTTGATGAGTTGACGCCGTATTGGGGTAGCTCTTATGTGGAGCTAGAGATAAGCAGGTCAGATGGTGGGCTGAAGGAGGCTGTTGCTAAGGAAGTGGAGTTGCCTGAGTCACCAGGTGCTCCAGGTTGTTCTAGCTCCGGGGCAAAGGCGTCAGAGTCGGGAAGAAGGGGGAGCGATGCTCCAGGACCTTCTGGCTCGAAGGCGGTGGCTTCCGGTTCAGGAAGCAAGGGGAGCGATGTTCCAGGTAGTTCTTGTTCAAGAGGGGAGTCTTCTGGTTCAGGTAGCAGGGGGAGCGTTGCTCCAGATGCTTTTGGTTCCAGTAAGGAGGCGTCTTGTTCAGGGAGCAAAGGGAGCATTGTTCCAGGTTTGCCCGGGAACGGAGCTGGTTCAAAAGCAGCGGAGGTGGTTAGCCATGATCAGGTTCTTCGGAGATCGAAGAGGATCAGTAAGCCACCAGCTCGATATTGTGAAGGGAGCACGGCGGACTTGGTCCCGTGTTTCCTTGTTAGCCCTCAGGTCGAGCAAGGTGCTTCTGGCTGTGATGACCCCACTAGAATCAAGGAGGTGGTTGACACCAAGTCTGAAGAGGTGACTTCTCTCAGAGGCAATGAGGCTTGGGCTTCTGGGTCCAAGGAAGTTGGTGATACTCCTGTGATGCATGAGTGGAGGTTGAAGCTGAAGAAGTCAGAGGGAAGCATGGCTCCTTTTGGGAGATGCTGGAGGGCTCCCTCATGGTCCATGATATGCGGGGCGAGGACTATGTCTTGGACATCTCTTCGTAGATGCTATCGGAAGGACCAGGTGCAAGGTTACGGGAGCTGCTGGAGTTATTCACCACTTCTCACTTCAAGGGGGAGTGTTGAATTCTGTGAAGTGAAAGTGGGTGAATGGAAGGCTTGGGAAACCTATCCGCGCGGACTACGCGGACTGGGTTGGCGGACTGCTAGGTCGGCAGGGATGTTGCAGGCGGTTTGCTCTGTGGCGGCCTGGGCGGTCTGTTCGCGCGGACTACGCGGACAGCAGCGGCGGTCTGACAGGCCAGTGTATGCTCAGCAGGCGGTTTACTCCCAGGAAGTAACCGGGCGGATAGGAATGTTATCCGCGGAGTCCGGCTTGAAGCGGACTGAAGAACTGGAGCTCAGTAGACCGGTTTGGTAGTTGCCTTGGTCTTGCTCTAGTGAAGCGGCAAGTGGAAGCCGCGGAGACCGCCAGTCAGCGCGGATAGAAACTGGAGGTCGCCCGGTATGGCGGGCTAGATCCAGTGTCCGCCAGTAAGTGCGGACTGGCCCTTGCGGCCAGTGGGCTGGACTTGGTGGGAATTGAACCAAGTCCAGGAGGCTCAGTCCGGGGAGATCGCGCAGTGGAGCGCGGGCTGGTTTCTCAGTCCGCCAAGCTTAGTAGAAGTGCTGTTGCCTTGTGTGCTAGCTTGGGGATATGCGGACTGGAGGATTGCTTGTGCAGGAGCGTGCGGACTGGAGCCGGAGTCCGCTGAGTCCGGTTGAGCCTTGTGATGAGGTTATGGACTCAGGGAAGCGGACTGGAGTTCGTTGTGTATGCGGACTGGATCGGCGTGTCCGCTGAGTCCGGCAATGCCTTGGTGATTAGGCAATGGACTTGGGATATGCGGACGGAAGCCGGGTGTCCGCTGAGTCCGGCAGGTGCCTTGATGGCGAGGCTGCGGGCTCGGGTTTTGCGGGCTGATGCCTTGTCCGTAGAATGGCGGATACGGCTGTTGTGGAGTCCGGCTGTTGTCCTGGCTTGGTCTCTGGCGGCAAGGCGGACTGGATATTGGAGTCCGGCCTTGGAGAAGCTGGAGCGGACTGGCTATCTGCACAGGAGCGGCGAACTGGAAGGTGTGTCCGCGGGCTGAGCGGACACACTTGTTCTAGCTGCGGGTTGTGGCGGTGATCCTATCGGTCAGGGCGGTGACCATACTCATCGTCGTGCCTATAAATAGGACCCATGTCACATCAGGAATAAGGAACCTTGACCGAAGTAAGTGAACAGTAATTGAGCTCGCGTAAGTTGCTGCGGTCTGGACTTCGTGTCCGCGCGGATAGAGAGTTGACCCGGTTGTGCTGTGCAGGTTGTGCAGATAGCTCTGGAAAGCCAGGACTTGGCTCTGATTGCGGTCAGGGATAGTGCGGACTCTACGGTTAAGCAACAGGCAGTAAACAGCAGGTCGCGGATAGCGACCAGGCGGTCTTCTCTTTGGCGACTTGGTTCGGAGTTCAGGAAGTCGCCTGCTTCAGGCGGACTGTTCCATTCGGTGACGCAGCTTGTGCGGTCTGGCGGCGTGCAGACCGGCGGTGAAGAGCTAAGCATTGGAATAAGGGTGAGTCCGCGCGGCTTGGGTTGCGGTCTGGCGACCTGGCGGACTGAGCGGACTCCACAGCAGTAGGTCGGCGGCTTGTTGATTGAGTCCGCGCGGCTTGTTTTTTGTTCTTGTCTTTGTAACTGTCTCTGCTCTCCCGGTGTTGGGTTTTGGTGAAGCATGTCTCGCCATGTATGTCTCGCCTTGTAAAGAAGTTTGCTCTTGATCAATAAAGAAGCTTGTGCTGCATGTGTTGCTGGTTGTTACTGCTTTATTGAGATAACCCATGCTAACTCCACGATCCGGGAAGACTTTCAACATTATAAGTGGGCGTATTCTCCTTCGGTTTGTTGAGTTTTCAACAGGGTATCCAAGAGGGCGTCTGCGGTTTGTTGAATTTTAACATCATGCCCACCCGACACGCCCGTGTCGGATGATACACGCCCGTGTCGCTAGGCGTGTCCTCAGTTCAACGATTGTCGAGCTCATATCATCGACCAAAGGGGATCACGCCCACCCAACACGCCCATGTCGGATGATACATGCCCGTGTCGCCCGGCGTGTCCTCAGTTCGACGATCGTCGAGCTTATTTCGTCGACCAGAGGGGATCACGCCCACCCGACACGCCCGTGTCGGATGATACACGCTCGAGTCGTCAGGCGTGTCCTCAGCTCACCGATCGTCGAAGCTCATTTCGTCGAACAGAAGGGAACACGCCCACCCGACACACCCGTGTCAGATGATACACGCCCGTGTCACAGCCGTGTCACCAGGCGTGACACAGCGGTTCCGGGCAGAATCGCCATGAGTAGGAGAGATAAAGCTCCGATGTTCCCCCAATGTGGAGGAGAGAGAAAGTGTCTATTCTTGGCCATTAAGGTGATACACCCCTCAGTATACCTCCATTATGCTCCCATTCATCTTCCCTGATGAATTAGAGGGGATTCCAACAGTTTCCGGAGACATTTAGTGAAGGGGGGATGCATAGGGTCGGCCATGGGAGTGGAGGTGAAGAGGTCAACCATGGCCAAGAGAATTAAAGCCCCCGCACCCCCAACTGACCCCTCCATCATATTTAGAGACCTCTGAGGTGTAGATTTTCCCATTTTCCCGAACACCTAGAGCTCTCGGAGGTGGAAAAGCCATGACACTGAAAGCTTTGAGGAGGAGCAATGGCGACCGACGACTGAAGAAAGGAAACACTCCAAATGAGGTCCAATCCTCTTCCTCTCTGTCTGTGCTAGATCTAGATCGGTTTAGGTAGAGGAATCAGGCTTAATTGAGCCTGATTGGGAGCTTGGATTTTCGGATTTTTCATGGAAACTGGTGGTGTGAGTTCGCCGGAAACTGCCGCCTCCGGCGGCTTGGTCGCTGCCAAACGCTAGCCACGACCTCAACGGAGGTGGTGGTGGTGGTGTCCGGCTAGGGAGGTGGTCCGGATAGCCGAAAAGTGGACTGGAAGAGGCTCCAGGTCGGGCCAATCACGGCCCTTGGCTGGAGGTTGAGGGTAAGCGGATGCCATCCATTTTGATAAGATATTTTAAATGATATTAAGTTATTCAATTTTTTGGGAATTATTAGCTGTAGATGTTTTTAATTATTAAAAATAACTAGACGCCTCTACTATAAAAGCGACCAAAATAAAAATTATATTTCTTGAAGTCTAGTTTATTTTAAAATTTATTTGAGCCAATTTAGAAAGCTGGGGTGATCACAGCACTCGTTTTGGTGCAACCTATACATAGGCATGACCAGACATTAGAATGGATGCCCACTCCAAACCAGACCTCAAAAAGATTTGAAATTTGGGGTATTGGCTACTCTTAACTATATCTAGGACCTATCCAAAAATCAAAATTTGTGGAAAATATTTTTCTATAGTTTTTATAAAAATTTAATAAATCAATTATAAATTAATTAGGTGTCATAAACACCTCAAAATCCCCCCAAATTTGGGTGGGTGGTTTTAGAGAGCATGTTAGGGCTTTGGTAAAAATTTCATCTCATTTGGAGATGTTTTGATTAGGTTTTATCCAACCCGAGGTTGACCCTTATAGGGTTAATTAGGTCAAAACACCCCCTTTGGGTTTTGGGTCGTCAAATCACCTCAACAGAGGCTGATATTTTGGCCACTGGCTCTATATGGTATGACACACCCTCCAATGGAATTTTGGCTGGTTAACTGCAGGGTATCCCTAGAACCCTAGGGTAGGTCCCTTAATTGGGATTTTTAGGATTTGAAGGTCATGGGGTCAAATGACCTTGGGATGACTTGAAAATTGGTGGAGAGGACCATAGGGTTAGTATAGTCCTCTGGTTAAATTTTAGGGAATTTGGAAGCCTTAAACCCCCCTCAAAATCCTAACCCTAGTTTAGGGCACAAAACCTAATATGGAGTTTAGGCTATCAAATCACTTTAAAATCACTTGAAATTTGGGCAGGGTAGTTCTCTGGTAGCAATATTCCTAAATTAATTTTGGTGGAATTTTTGGGCTATTAAAATCAGTACTTCCTTTCCAACCCTAGATGTGCACTTAAAGATTACTATGTCGATTGTGAAGTTTTTGTTTATTGCAAAATTGTGAAATCTTGGAATAAGACATTTTATATCATGATAGTGCCCTATATATTATTGTTTAAATTTTTAGATGACTGTTTCAAGTACTTGCTTTATAAAATTATGATTCGTGGTTTCTGATGAAAAATAGGAACAGAGCCCCAATATTGTCAAGAAAATTATGAAATTAGGTCAGAGAGTGTTTCTCACATTATTATTGTCCTGTAATTTTTCCATGATTTTTAGATGAACAAAACCAGTACTTACTTCACAAGTATGTAAATTTGAAAGTTTACATTTAATTAGATTTAGAACCCTTCATTTGTGAGGAAAATTGTAAAACTTGGTTACTATGGATTTTAGATTATTATCAGACTTTTGGAATTTTCTTATAATTATTAGATGAGCGTTTACAGTACTTGCTTGTTTAACCAATGATTATGGAATTAATGGTTGTAAATTAAGTTAGGAGCTACTATTCACTGTAAAAATTATGAGACCACTTTTAGGTGTTTTTAGGCCATGATAGTCCTACTGGAGTTTTATTATAATTTTTAGAACAATATAGCTTGCCTTTTTATCATTAGATGGTATTATTGACCTTAAGTTCTAAATTACGAAAGGTAGGTCTAATTGTTGAAGCCAAAAATGACCTCTGTGGAGTTCAGGGTCCCAAAAGAGGGGTGACCGCGCACCTACTACCCTCAAGCGAACGATCTAGGCACAAGATTAGGAACACAAGGGACAAACCCAAGGTCTCAGCGTGGAGGACTCATCGCATACCCGGAAGACTAACAAACTCTTCCTCTCCCAAGCCAAAGGCTGAGCTAAGACACCTTCGGAGGGTGCTCTCGGCCGACCGGAATATCCAGATGTGTCTCCTTGGGTCTACACAAAATGCTCCTCACCCGCCCTACTGATGGCGCAATCTCGCTGAGCAATTCTACGACACGCTGCTCAAGTTGGGCCACTAACAGCGTAATTCCGCTATTCTAAAAGGCTGTCAACAGACCATCAGGGGCTTCCCGGAAACTATACCTCGGGGCTCCCATGGGGCGAGCGGTTCATGAGAACACCGCCCGTCTAATACGAAGAAGAAAGCTACACATACACAGAGCATCATAGATATTATAAAATATTACATGAATATGAATTCCATACTTCGGCACGCATGCCGGCAATATAAGAAAAAATAGGCCTTCGAGGGCTGGCACAAGCTTGGGCTTAAGCCCGCTACTCCCCGCTTGGTACTGCAACACCTGTACGCCAACGTCTCGACAAGCGACGGTCAGCTAATCGCCAGTCGGCTAACATGAGCGGACCAAATATATTGCACCCACCCCTCTTTCGGGGGTTGTGGCGCGCATTCCATGCAAATGGACAATATACAACTTCCTCAGAGTCTTCTACGAGAATCCCAAAACATCACCAATCCGGCTCACATGTCCCGATGGGCTTCACACAGCATGCCTAAACCCGTACTCACGCTTACGGGTGCTAATGCAGTTAATTTCAGGGACGTACACGTCAACCCGTCGGAGAGCGCCCTTCCCCCACCCGTTGGTGGAGAGGGCCTTCCGTGCAAATATGTAAACTGAGGGCTTCACCTGCCCAGGTAGAAACATCGTTACCCTTGACGCGTGTTTTTGACGGCGGTGTCAGGAGAGGAGCTCCTGGCTATTTTTACTGAAGGCGGTGCCGTGAGAGGAGCTCCTAGCCGACCTCGCTCTATGGATGGACAAAGATCTTTCCATTGTTTTTGGTAATTTCCGCAGCAGGTTCCTCTCCAGAAATCTGCTTGATTTCTCTCTATTTATAGAAATCAATGGCACCGAAATCGTAAAGTGCTTGCAGTAGTGAGGTTTTTGAAGATGAAAATGTGATTCACTCTCCCTCCAATTTCCAAAAGAGACAAGCCCGGGTCAACACTATTGATAAAAGCTGTGAATCACCCAGAATAATCGGGACTCTAGTTCCTCTCCCAGATCTGAGGGAAGGGACGCCGTTTTGGACTCATAGAGCAGAAAATAGGGGAGGCAGAAGATCTCTTGCGGAAAGCCCTAGGAGCCGAAGACAACAGAGCCCCATCTCCCTTGCCAAGAACCCCTATCCGGTGGGTTCGATGCCAGAAAATGAAGAAGGAGAAGCAGCAGTTTCACTGAAGAAGACGGACGCCGACAATGAACATCCACAAACTTGATGATTAACAAGATCCACAGATGCCTCCCCCAACTTTCCCCAAAACGCGATGAAGATGAAAGAGGCGCGACTGTTTTGCGGTTAGGGTTTTTATCGTGGGAACTGGGAAGGAGGAACCTCTCGTTTTCTTCTTTTTTTTCTTCCCCTCCTGTGCCCAGCCCTTCCCCGTTTCTCCCTTTCTTTTCCTATTTTTTGCTCTCCCCCTGATGCCTCTCCACCACTTACCTTTATCTCCTTTTCTATTTGCTGTGATGTCCCCTCCACCGAAGCCCCCCCTGCTCCTTTTTTATTTCCTTCTTTATCCTTGTTCCTGTACCCCCCATAGCTCTCTTCTTTATTGCTTTTTATTTTCTCCCCCCATGTGCCCCTAAGTATATATATATAATATATATTATATTATAAATATAATATAATATTAAAACATTATAATATTAATCAAACATTTGTAAAAAGTCTACACGTACAAAACCTCCGCACGCGTGCACGAGGCTGCACGTCTTCGAACGGGACTGCGCCAAAACGCCGCCGATAACACGCCTCTGGCCCGCTAATTGGGGAGGGTCCCACCTAGCCGGATACGGGGTTGTACACAATCCCCGCTCTTTTCAAGGTTGTCACTAGCTCAAAAAGAAATGTCCAACCCCAAGTATCCGACGAGTGGGAGCCGACCCAAAGAAAAATTTTGAGGGAAACTGAAAACTGCACTTAGAACACTAATCTCTTCATGCCCCTTTTGATCTTTTCGAACCACTCGATACCTGAAAATGCTCCCAGCTATTGAATTGCCTTTATACCTTTACTTACAATAAGTACATAATTCCTCAAGATATCGTGAAATAATAAAGCCAAATATTTTGCAATCTCTTGAACACGAGGAGCTAATCCTTTCCCCGCAGGTGTGCCTACCGCCCTTCCTAGCTAATGAGAGACTGAGCAGCGAGTCTACCCGGGGCCGAGTAGCACTCGGGGTCCCTTAACCCCACACGCGAGCCTACGGACCTGCCAGCTAGATGAGAACCTATGCAGCTGGTCTACCTCGGGCCGAGCCAGGCTCGGGGTGCCGATGAAGTTCTTAAACCAAACCTATCCCCCACAGGCGAGCCTTCAGACCTGCCAGCTAGATGAGAGCCTGCGCAATGGGTCTACTTGGGGCCGAGCCGAGCTCGGGGTGCCGATGAAGTTTCCTCAAACCAGACATATCCCCCACAGGCGGGCCTTCGGACCTTCCAGCTAGATGAGAGCCTGCGCAGCGGGTCTACCTGGGGCCGAGCCTAGCTCGGGGTGCCGATGAAGTTCTCAAATCGAACCTATCCCCCACAGGCGAGCCTTCAGACCTGCCAGCTAGATGAGAGCCTGTGCAGTGGGTCTACCTGGGGCCGAGCCTAGCTCAGGGTGCCGATGAAGTTTCCACAAACCAGACCTATCCCCCACAGGCGAGCCTTCAGACCTGCCAGCTAGATGGGAGCCTGCGCAGCGGGTCTACCTAGGGCCGAGCCGAGCTCGGGGTGCCAATTAAGTTCTCAAACTAAACCTATCCCCCATAGGCGAGCCTTCGGACCTGCCAGCTAGATGAGACCCTGCGCAGCGGGTCTACCTAGGGCCGAGCCGCGCTCGGGGTAGTGCAGAACCAAGAACCTGGACCTCTCCCCCACAGGCGAGCCTTTAGACCTGCTAGCTAGTAGGAGCCAGACAGCGGGTCTACCTGGGGCCGAGCCGCGCTCGGGGTAGTGCAGAACCAAGAACCAGGACCTCTCCCCCACAGGCGAGCCTTCGGACCTGCCAGCTAGTAGGATCCAGGCAGCGGGTCTACCTGGGGCCGAGCTACGCTCGGGGTAGTGCAGAGCCAAGAACCAGGACCTCTCCCTCACAGGCGAGACTGCTGACCTGTCATCTAGTAGGAGCCAGACAGTAGGTCTACCTGGGGCCGAGCCGCGCACGAGGTAGTGCAGAACCAAGAACCAGGACCTCTCCCCCACAAGCGAGCCTTCAGACCTGCCAGCTAGATGAGAGCCTGCACAGCGGGTCTACCTGGGGGTCTCCTCTCCAACCCAACTCCAACCCCCGAGTGAGCCTACAACCCTGCCAGCTTGATGAGAGCCTGGTCAGCGGGTCTTCTCGGGGTCTCCTCTCCAACCCCCCGAGTGAGCCTACAACCCTGCCAGCTTGATGAGAGCCTGGTGTAACACCTCTCCTATAATGAACGTATAATATGGGTCCGGCCGGGGCCCCACAACATACGGACGCCACAACTTTAGTATTATAAGATGATATAACTACCCACACTCAAAACTCTTTGCACAACACAGTGGAAACACAAGCAAGACTAGAAGTTATCCACCATTACAAGAGTAATAAAACAATGGCCCTTAAGGCCTTACCACAAAAGAGAGTCCAAACACAAATAATACAACAGTCATGAAAGTGCATAAACACTCCTACTCTACCTCAGCGTACAAGTCGGACATCATGAGTCTCAACATACAATATCATATAAGTAGAGTTACAAAGGAGGCGAACACTTCATGAGGCTTAGGCCTTTCTGGCCAGCGAGCTAGCTCCTGCTTGCGATCCATGCCCTATTAAAATTATTAGTAACGTGGGTCAGCAAAGGCTGACCTCAAATTATGTAACCAACACATCTCCTCCCGGCTGAACCCTCCAACCTGCAAGTCAGCACTTTGTATGCAATATATAAATATAAACAAGAAGTGCATTAAGAACAAGCTTGGGTGTCTCAAACATCATACACGTTCTCTACGGGTTGAGCATATAATAAAAAAAGGGGCCTACTTATGCAACATGTATGCAACCACCCGGGTTTCACCCAAGGCACCCTATAGCGTATGCATCTAACACAACATCACATCAATTGGGTACTCATCGTTTCCCCACTGGCATAAAGCCACAAACAAAAGGGGTAACACAATCCCCCCAACGACACTCAAGCCGCCACGTGGAACTCTGGCTGAGGCCCCACCCGCTCAAGGTCTTAGACCCGGGCTTGCCTGCAAGCTTTGATGTCTCATGTCAGGATTCCAACAAACACAAACTTACCGATTCTAAGAAGCCTTGCCGGACCCCACCCGCTCATGGACTCATAGCCCGGGCTTGCCCCCATGCTTGGCATTCTCGTCAGTCTCACAGAAGGGGACTAGTCTCGCCGGGACACTCTCCACACATGACGTGAACGTCACGGGATAGCCAGCCGACCACAGAGACACAACCACGCCTTGTCACATCACAAACCAAGACAATTCCACCCTAGTCCCTCATTTGTACTGCAGCGTTCCCGCCCACCAAGGAAACCATCTACCACCAATGCGGAGCTAACCTTGTCCACCAAGGAAACCATCTACCGCCATTGAGGAGCTAACCTTGTCCGGTTCCGACTACATGTACTCACTCGAGAAAAAGGGGAAAACATCACCACATCACAAACGACATCTTGCTGCAACGGGTCTCTACGAATCCTTAAAGCTCGTATGCAACATCACCGAGTCGGACTAACGGTCGCGACTACGGCTTCACCCACCATGCCTAATCCACTAACGGAGCAGATCTCTAATGCAAAACATGCCGGGGACGGACTCAATCGACCCAGAGGTTCCTCTTGAATCTTGGCGACCCAAAACCCCTCTCATTTGAGTGTTTGGTGCCCAAAAATAGAAAAGAAAAGATGCTAAAACGTGCATCCTGAAATCGAGAGGAGAAGTGTCATTACCTTCCGACTCCTCTTCCTAGCCATGGAAGATTATCCGGATGAAAACCTTCGCAAAGATCTAGCCTCCACGGATCTTGACTCGGCTCGCGATTTGGAGCACCAAAACCTCTCCTACAGCCCAAACCCTCCTTCACCTTCTTCCTTGCTCTCCCTTCTCTCTAGGATTTTAGTAAGAGAAAGCTTGGAGAAGAATGAGGGTTTCCAACCCAATTCTCGGACTTAACTCCCTAAGAGCAGTCATGTACCATCAGATCCCAAAATAAGGGAAAGAGCGGCCACGATCCGTCTGAAAAAATAAAACACCTGGGCCGAACACGACTTGCGACACGGCCGTGTCCCCCATTCACCGTCAAAAACCGACGTGCCTGGAACAACACACGGGCATCAGAAACGCCCGTGTTTGACCCGACACGCCCGTGTTCCAACTGACACGGCCGTGTGGTCGGCCGTATGCCTCCATCGACACAGCCCCAAAAACAACCCGAGAAGGACACAGCCTGGGACACGCCCGTGTCGCAAGCCGTGTGCGAAGTCTCGACACTCGTCGACTGTCTTTGTGTTGACACCGCGAAAAAACATCGAGCAAAGATCGTCGACCATGTGGGACATGCCCTGTGACACGCCTGTGTCACAGGCCGTGTGCCCCTGTCTCAACACTCAACACTCGTCGAGTGAACTTCGTCGAGTGAACTTCGTCGAGAGAAGTTCCTCGACTGACTGACACGGCCTTGGACACGCCCGTATCCTAGGCCGTGTTCCTTATCTCGACACATCATCGAGCGAAAATCGTCGACTCCTCGGACTGATCGTCGACACGGGCTCGACACGCCCTGAGATACGCCCGTGTCTCAGGCCGTGTGCCTTGTCTCGATACATCGTCGAGCGAAATTCGTCGAACTCTCGACCAAAACGTCAACTGGAGCCTGACACGCCCTGGGACATGCCCGTGTCCCAGGTCGTGTGCCCCCTGCCAGAAACCAAACTTGGCCAGAAAACGCTGGTCGACCCTCTCTCAAATTTTGGGGTGTTACAACTCTTCCCCCCTTAAAAGAATTTCGTCCCGAAATTACAAAGCAAAAGGAAACAACGCTTAAATGGTACATGATTTGAAGAAATCTGGATACTCTTCTAGCATGGCTTGTTCTCGCTCCCAAGAGAACTCCTCACGACCGCAGTTGTCCCATCGGACTTTCACGAGTTTAACCTCTTTATTCCGCAACTGCCGAGTCTCCGAATCCTCTATAGCAATTGGAAGGACCCGCGTCCTCAAGTCTTCCTCAATCGGCACCGATGCCGGCTCGATCACCACACTAGCCTCCACCAAGGCTTTCCTCAAGACGGAGACATGGAAGACGTCATGCAATCCACTCAGCTCTGCGGACAACGCCAACCGATGGGCTGCTTCTCCCACCCGTTCAACAACTTCAAAAGGCCCCAAAAACCTTGGACTCAACTTCTTCAGTCGGCGAATCCGTGAGACGCCTTTGAACGGCTTGATCTTCAAATAGACCCAATCACCTTACCGCAAACGCCAACTTCCTGTGACGAGCATTAAATTATTTTGCTTGTCGGTCTTGCGCCACCTTCATACGCTCTTGAATGGTCCGAACCAACTCACAAGCGTCAACTAACACCTCCTTTCCCAAAATTTTGGTGTCTCCCGCCTCTGTCCAAGACATCGGTGTGCGACACCATCTCCCATACAAAGCTTCGTATGGCGCCATTTTTATACTTGCTTGATAACTATTATTGTACGTGAATTCCACCATGAAGAGGTGATCCTCCCACTTCTTGCCGAAGTCAAGAATGGACATTCTCAGCATATCATCCATAGTACGGTTCGTTCTTTCGGTTTGCCCGTCCGTTTGAGGATGAAACGCCGTACTGAACTTTAGCTTCGTGCCCAAACTCTTCTGAACCAATCTCCGGTCCTTGGACGTAAACCGTCCATCTCGATCGCTGACTATGCTCTTAGGAATCCCATGCAGTCGCACAATGTTGCGAACATACAACTCCACCAGCTTCTCCACGCTGTCATCCTTCCGATTTGGGATGAAGTGGGCCACCTTGGTTAAGCGATCCACGATCACCCAAATAGCATCATTACCCTGCTGCGATCTAGGCAACCCATGTACAAAATCCATGGAGATGTCATCAAATTTCCAATCAGGGATTGGAAGGGGCTTCAGGAACCCGCCCGGCTTCTGACATTCGGCCTTCACCAAGACACAAGTTTGACAACGATTCACATACAAAGCTACGTCCCGCTTCAGCCCCGGCCACCAAAAGGATTTATTCATATCCAAGTACATCTTTGTACTGCCCGGGTGAATGGAGTACTTTGTGAAGTGAGCCTCAAACACCAACTCCTCACAGAGTTTGTCGGACTGCGGTATACAAACCCTTCTGTCCTTCCTCAGAATCCCATCATTCATCTCCTAGGCGCTGCTCTCGCCCTTTTGAGCCTCCAACACATATGGTTGGAACTCCACATCCAACCGAGTCGCTTCCCGAATGCGATCAGACAAGTCGTTCTGTATTTCAATCCAGTTCAACCGAGCCACGCTGGACTCGCCTCTCGCCACACATTCCAAACCAAGGGACTCCCATTCCTGTACCAACCGCTCATCATGAGCTTTGATCCAATTCCCTTGCCCCGAGTACTTTCTACTCAAGGCATCCGCCACCACGTTGGCTTTACCTGGCGTATATTGAATCACCACCTCGTAGTCTCCAAGAAACTCAACCCACCTGCATTGTCGCATGTTCAAATCCTTTTGATCAAAGAGATACTTCAGGCTTTTATGATCCGTGAAGATCTCCACCTTTGCACCATACACATAATGTCGCCATATTTTCAACGCAAAAATTACCGCCGCTAACTCCAAGTCATGGACGGGGTAATTCCTCTCATGAGGCTTCAGCTGTCTAGACCCAAAAGCTATCACCTTGCCATGTTGCACCAAGACGCAACTCAAACCGCATCTCGATGCTTCACTGAAGATCTGAAATCCCTCGGTCCCTTGCGATAGACTTAGGATTGGAGCCATCATCCGTCTCTCCTTCAGTGACTCAAATGCTTGACTGCACTCTTGAGTCCACACAAACATATGATCTTTACGAGTGAGTGAGGTGAGGGGTAGAGCTATCCGCAAAAAGTTCTCCATGAATCTCCTATAGTACCCGGCTAGTCCAAGAAAAATTCGGACTTCCGCCACGGTCCTCAAGACTGGACAATCTCTGATGGCTTCCACTTTTGATGGATCCACTGCCACCCTATCCCCACTAATCACGTGGCCCAAAAATTACACCTTCTCTAACCAGAACTCGCACTTTGAGAACTTTGCATACAATTGATTCTCCCTCAACACTTGCAAGACCACTCTCAGGTGGGTCTCATGCTCCACTTCCAATTTGGAATACACCAAGATGTCATCGATGAAGATAATGACAAAAGAATCCAAGTATTCCCGAAATACCCGGTTCATAAGGTCCATGAACACAGATGGCGCATTCGTCAGCCCGAACAGCATCACCGTAAACTCAAAGTGTCCGTACCTCGTACCAAAAGCAGTCTTGGGTATGTCCTCATCCCGAATTAGCAACTGATAATAGCCTGACTTCAAGTCTAATTTTGAGTACACCACCGACCCCACCAACTGGTCGAATAAGTCGTCTATCCGAGGAATCAGATACTTATTCTTAACGATCAGTTTATTCAGCTCTCGGTAGTCTATGTACAGGCGCATGCTACCGTCTTTCTTCTTTACAAACAATACCGGCGCGCTCCACGTCGAAGAATTGGGTCTGATATACCCTTGTTCCAACAGTTTCTGTAACTGTACTTTGAGTTCCGCCAACTCTTTTGTTGCCATCCTAAATGGAGGACGTGACACCGGCCTAGCCTCCGGCACTAACTCGATCGAGAAATCGATCTCCCGCTGAGGAGGCGCTCCAAGAAGTTCATCCGAAAACACATCCTTGAACTCTGCCACTACGAGCACTTCCTCAATAGATAGGTGAGAGAGACGAACCTCCAATAATGCTACAAGCGCTACACCACCCTGGTTAACTGCCTGTATCAACTGCATGGCCGAAATTAGGGAATAGGCCACTCCACAAAGGCCCTCAAATTTGACTTCTGCCTGGCCTTTGCTCTTTAGGGTCACTACCTTAGATAGGCAATCAATACTGGCGCGCTGCTCTGCAAGCCAGTCCATGATCAAAATGACATCGAACTCAACCATTGGTAAAATCGCTGCAACCAAAACGAAGTCAACTCCGTCCAGCTCCCAACAGATGCGCCCTTTGGCCACGGTGGTCATGGATGACCCATTAGGCATGCGCACCTTCAACTCCGCATCCATCGAGAAAGACTCAACTCCTAATCTTCGGATGAAGCTCTCCGCAAGAAAGGAGTGCGATGCTCCCGTATCAAACAATACCCTAGCGGGGTATCCAGAAACTAATACGAAGCCTACAACATAGACATCACACATAAAAGTCTAACAATATGAAGCACAAAATTTAAACTTAAATTTCCTCATACCTATCACCACATCGGTTTGGCGGATCGCTTCCTGCTGTCCAAGGTTGTAGGACCTTGGTTGCACCGGTTGGAACCGAGAAGCTCTAGACTCCGCCATCTTCCCTTTCTCTGCGGCACTGGGTCCGGAGCGCACAGTCTGCTCCTGCCTTGGCTCTTGCTCCACTCCTCCTTGAGGACAAGCACGAGATATGTGCCTCACCTTACCGCAGTTGTAGCACGTCGGCGGTCTCCTAGAGTGAGAACCTCCGGGCGTCCACTTGCTCTTCTCACCAGACCTGGAAGTGTGAGGCTTTTTCCTCCACCTAATCCCTTCATACTTTCCCTGGGATTGGGGAGGCTTCCCTTCCCCTTGCTTGGGAGTGAAACCCTTACGATGTTGGGTTCGCTCCAGATCACTTTCCAAAATCCTGGCAGCCTCAACTAGTTCATTGAAACCAGCTCTCTTCATGGAAATGAGGGGTTGCCTCAGATTCTCCCTCAGCCCCTGATAGAAGAGGTTATCCCTCTCTACATCATCTGCCATCGTCGTCCCGCGTGATGACCCAAACGGGTGAACTCCTGCACATACTCGTCCACCATATTGTCTCGCTGCATCAAGTGCAGAAACTGCCTCTTAAGGGCCAACCGTGTAGAAACTGGAATGTACCTCTTTAGAAATCCATCCCCAAATTCCTACATCGACGGGGTGCGTCCAGGGAACTGGCGGCCGCTATGGCTCACCCATAACAACTTGGCGTCTCCTTCCAACATGAACGCCGCTTACTCAGATTTCTTTTATTCTGGCGTCTCTGCCGCCCTCAAAAACTCTTGAATTCAAACCCACCAATCCTCTGCATCCGTTGGCGTACCAACTCTCTTGAACGACGGGGGATGGAAGCTCAGGAAATACTTCATGTGCCGGTCTCCATGTCCGACAACCACCCTTTCCGCCAAAGGCTCCACTCGCCTAGCTTCTTTGCCTGGCACGGCCGTCGCCGTGTCTGGTGTAGCAGGGGTTGCTACCTGAGCTGCCGCTGCAGCTTGGGCTACCACCATCACTTCTGCAAGCATGCGGCAGAAGTTGGCCGGGTTTACACCCGTGCACAAAAGACCTGGAGGAGTGGCACTGCTTGCCGAGAGTTCTTCTCTTGCTCTCGACGTTCCCGTCTCGTTGCTTGCACTCTTCAAGAAAGTAAGAAACAAGGAATCAGTCTCTAATCTCCAGACTTAAACAGAAGGACACTCATGGTCCCACGTTACTCTTATGTGGATAACCTCTCTACGCATTGACCTTGAATCTAACCTCGCTTTGATACCAAATTGTAACACCTCCCCTGTAATGACTGTATATTATGGGTCCAGCCGGGGCCCCACAACATACGGACGCCATAGCTTTAGTATTATAAGATGATATAACTACCCACACTCAAAACTCTTTGCACAACACAGCGGAAACACAAGCAATACTAGAAGTTATCCACCATTAGAAGAGTAATAAAATAATGGCCCTTAAGGCCTTACCACAAAAGAGAGTCCAAACACAAATAATACAACAGTCATGAAAGTGCATAAACACTCCTAGTCTACCTCGGCGTGTAAGCCAGCCATAATGAGTCTCAACATACAATATCATATAAGTAGAGTTACAAAGGAGGGGAACACTTCATGAGGCTTAGGCCTTTCTGGCCAACGAGCTAGCTCCTGCTTGCGATCCTTGTCCTGTTAAAATTATTAGTAACGTGGGTCAGCAAAGGCTGACCTCAAACTGTGTAACCAACACATCTCCTCCCGACCGCCCCTAACGGACCCCGGGGAACCCTCCAACCTGCAAGTCAGCACTTCGTATGCAATATATAAATATAAATAAGAAGTGCATTAAGAACAAGCTTGGATGTCTCAAACATCATACACGTTCTCTACGGGTTGAGCATATAATATAAAAAGGGGCCTACTTATGCAACATGTATGCAACCACCCGGTTCTCACCCAAGGCACCCTATAGCGTATGCATCTAGCACAACATCACATC
Source organism: Platanthera guangdongensis (assembly GCA_039583875.1). Taxonomy (NCBI): domain Eukaryota; kingdom Viridiplantae; phylum Streptophyta; class Magnoliopsida; order Asparagales; family Orchidaceae; genus Platanthera; species Platanthera guangdongensis. The sequence continues at coordinate 90,414,740 of CM077158.1, forward strand.
AATTGGGTACTCATCGTTTCCCCACTGGCATAAAGCCACAAACAAAAGGGGTAACACAATCCCCCCCCCCCAACGGCACTCAAGCCGCCACGTGGAACTCTTGCTGAGGCCCTACCTGCTCAAGGTCTTAGACCCGGGCTTGCCTGCAAGCTCTGACGTCTCATGTCAGGATTCCAACAAACACAAACTGACCGATTCTAAGAAGCCTTGCCGGATCCCACCCGCTTATTGCCTCATTGCCCGGGCTTGCCCCCATGCTTGACATTCTCATCAGTCTCACAGAAGGGGACTAGTCTCGTCGGGACACTCTCCACACATGATGTGAACGTCACGGGATAGCCAGCCGATCACGGAGACACATCCACGCCTTGGCACATCACAAACCAAGACAATTCCACCCTAGTCCCTCATTTGTACTGCAGCATTCCCGCGCACCAAGGAAACCATCTACCACCAATGCGGAGCTAACCTTGTGAACCACGGAAACCATCTACCGCCATTGAGGAGCTAAGCTTATCCGGTTCCGACTACACGTACTCACTCGAGAAAAAGGGGAAAACATTACCACATCACAAACGACATCTTGCCACAACGGATCTCTACGAATCCTTAAAGCTCGCATGCAACATCACCGAGTCGGACTAACGGTCACGACTACGGCTTCACCCACCATGCCTAATCCACTAACGGAGCGGATCTCTAATGCAAAACATGCTGGGGACGGACTCAATCGACCCGGAGGTTCCTCTTGAACCTTGGCGACCCAAAACCCCTCTCATTTGAGTGTTTGGTGCCCAAAACTAGAAAAGAAAAGATGCTAAAACGTGCATCCTAAAACCGAGAGGAGAAGTGTCATTACCTTCCGACTCCTCTTCCTAACCATGGAAGATTTTCCGGATGAAAACCTTCGCAAAGATCTAGCCTCCACAGATCTGGACTCGGCTCGCGATTTGGAGCACCGGAACCTCTCATACAGCCCAAACCCTCCTTCACCTTCTTCCTTGCTCTCCCTTCTCTCTAGGATTTTAGTAAGAGAGCTTGGAGAAGAATGAGGGTTTCCAACCCTATTCTCGGACTTAACTCCCCAAGAGCAGTCCTGGACCATCAGATCCCAATATAAGGGAAAGAGCGGCCACGATCCGTCTGAAAAAATAAAACGCTTGGGCCGAACACGGCTTACGACACGGCCGTGTCCAAGGCCGTATCCCCCATTCGCCGTCAAAAATTGACGCTCCTGGAACAACACACGGGATTCAGACACGCCCGTGTTCGACCCGACACGCCCGTGTTCCAACTGACACGGCCGTGTGGTCGGCCGTGTGCCTCCATTGACACAGCCCCAAAAACAACCCGAGAAGGACACGGCCTGGGACACGCCCGTGTCCCAAGCCGTGTGACCATATCCTAGGCCGTGTGCCTTGTCTCGACACATCGTCGAGCGAAAATCGTCGACTCCCCGGACCGATCGTCAACATGGGCTCGACACGCCCTGATACACGCCCGTGTCTCAGGTCGTGTGCCTTGTCTCGACACATCGTCGAGCGAAATTCGTCGAACTCTCGACCAAAACGTCGGCTGGAGCCTGACATGCCCTGGGACACGCCCGTGTCCCAGGCTGTGTGCCCCCTGCCAGAAACCAAACTTGGCTAGAAAACGCTAGTCGACCCTCTCTCAAATTTTGGGGTGTTACACCTGGTCAGCGAGTATTCTCGGGGTATCCTCTCCAACCCAACTCCAACCCCCTGAGTGAGCCTACAGCTCTGCCAGCTTGATGAGAGCCTTGTTAGCGGGTCTTCTCGGGGTCTCCTCTCCAACATAAATATAAAGCAAACATAAAGGTAAACAAATAACTCAAAAGAACTGTTAACCCGGTCAATCAAGTCAGAGTCTGACTCGGGGCATCTCTACCCGCTACGTACACCCTCCTGATAACCAGGGTCGATCATATAATATTCTCCCTAAGGCACGTTTTGATCTCCAGGATCGAACATCCTAGCAACAAGAGGGGAATGGGAGGGGACTTCTTTCATCACATGACACTGGTCGTCACTTGGCTCTTCTATAGCCATGATGTTCGACTGAGTTTTTCTGTACTGGCCACTCTCCACGCTCACCACACCATAACTGTTGAAGCCAAAAATGACGTCTGTGGAGTTCGGGGTCCCAAAAGAGGGGTGACCGCGCACCTACTACCCTCAAGCGAACGATCTAGGCACAAGATTAGGAACACAAGGGACAGACCCAAGGTCTCAGCGTGGAGGACCCACAGCATAACCGGAAGACTAACAAACTCTTCCCCTCCCAAGCCAAAGGCTGAGCTAAGACAACTTCGAAGGGCGCCCTCGGCCGACCGGAATATCTAAGGAGGATCTCGAGATCAACTCTCTCCTATCCAGATGTGTCTCCTTGGGTCTACACAAAATGATCCTCACCAGCTCTACTGATGGCGCAATCTCGCTGAGCAATTCTACGACACGCTAACCAAGTTGGGCCACTAACAGTGTAATTCCGCAATTCTAAAAGGTTGTCAACAGACCATCAGGGGCTTCCCGGCAACTATACCTCGGGGCTCCCACGGGGCGAGCGGTTCATGAGAACACCGCCCGCCTAATATGAAGAAGAAAGCTACACATACACAAAGCATCACAGATATTATAAAATATTACAGGAATATGAATTCCATACTTCGGCACGCAAGCCAGCAATATAAGCAAAAATAGGCCTTCGAGGGCCGGCACAAGCTTGGGCTTAAGACCGCTACTCCCCGCTTGGTACTACAACACCTGTACGCCAACATCTCGACAAGCGACGGTCAGCTTAATGCCAGTCGGTTAACATGAGCGGACCAAATATATTGCACCCACCCATCTTTCGGGGGCTGTGGCGTGCATTCCCTGCAAATAGACAATATACAACTTCCTCGTAGTCTTCTTTGGGAACCCCAGAACATCACCAATCCGGCTCACACGTCCGGATGAGCTTCACACAGCATGCCTAAACCCGTACTCACGCTTCCGGGTGCTAATGCAGTTAATTTCAGGGACGTACACGTCAACCCGTCGGAGAGCTCCCTTCCCCCACCCGTTGGTGGAGAGGGGCTTCCGTGCAAATATGAAAACTGAGGACTTCACCTGCCCAAGTAGAAACATCATTACCCTTGATGCGTGTTTTTGACGGCGGTGTCAGGAGAGGAGCTCCTGGCTATTTTTACTGAAGGGGGTGCCGTGAGAGGAGCTCCTACCCGATCTCGCTCTATGGATGGACAAAGATCTTTCCATTGTTTTTGGTAATTTCCGCAGCAGGTTCCTCTACAGAAATCTGCTTGATTTCTCTCTATTTATAGAAATCAATGGAACCGAAATCGAAAAGAGCTTGCAGCAGTGAGGCTTTTGAAGATGAAAATGTGATTCACTCTCCATCCAATTTCCAAAAGAGACCAGCCCGGGTCAGCACTGTTGATAAAAGCTGTGAATCACCTAGATTAATCGGGACTCTAGTTACTCTCCCAGATCTGAGGGAAGGGACGTCGTTTGGTCTTCCTAGAGCAGAAAACAGGGGAGGCAGAAGATCTCTTGCGGCAAGCCCTAGGAGCCGAAGATAACAGAGCCCCATCTCCCTTGCCAAGAACCCCTATCTGGTGGGTTCGATGCCAGAAAATGAAGAAGGAGAAGCAGCAGTTTCGCTGAAGAAGACGGACGCCGACGATGAACACCCACAAACTTGATGATTAACAAGATCCACAGATGCCTCCCCCAACTTTCCCCAAAACGTGATGAAGATGAAAAAGGCGCGGCTATTTTGCGGTTAGGGTTTTGGTCGTGGGAACTGGGAAGGAGGAACCTCTCTTTTTCTTCTTTTTTTCTTCCCCCTCCTGTGCCGAGCCCTTCGCCGTTTCTCCCTTTCTTTTCCTATTTTTTGCTCTCCCCCTGATGCCTCTCCACCGCTTCCCTTTATCTCTCTTTCTATTTGCTGTGTTGTCCCCTCCACCGGAGCCCCCCTGCTCCTTTTTTATTTCCTTCTTTATCCTTCTCCCTGTACCCCCCATAGCTCTCTTCTTTATTGCCTTTTCTTTTCTCCCCCACGTGCCCCTAAGTATCTATATATATATATATATAATATATTATATTATAAATATAATATAATATTAAAACATTATAATATTAATCAAACATTTGTAAAAAGCCTACACGTACAAAACCTCCGCACGCCTGCACGAGGCTGCACATCTTCAAATGGGACTGCGCCAAAACGCCTCCCATAACACGCCTCTGGCCCGCTAATTGGGCAGGGTCCCACCTAGCCGGATACGGGGTTGTACACTAATCACCTCTGAAAATTCTCAAACCTTGGATTTACTGTTTTAATGTCACTTAGTATTTATCATAATTTTTGTGGTGATTTGTTTCTGCATTTAGAGAGCACTTCATGTTCAAAGTAGGGCATTTAGAGTCTAAGTATAATTAAATTAAATACCCACATAGTTAGGAAAATTATGAGACTCTGGATTTAGTCTTAATAGGTCATGGTAGACTCCCAGTAATTGTTAGGGATCTATTGGGAGAGTAATTAGGGTACCCCCTAATGGGAGCTCCATGTAGCTTAGCATGGCTTGCATATAGTGGATATGTCAGAAATAGGTTAACTCGGAGAGCTCAAACACACTTAGGGGAGCCACACTGAAACAAAAGAGAGGTTTGGTCAAGGGTAGAAATCAATAATATTAAGTGCCTTGCGAAAGGGAACTTTGGGCGTAATCCCATCGTAGTTCCTAGTGCCTTCGAGAGCCCTTCATGGGGAATACCTTGGGCAGTCCTGGGCTAACATAAACTTTAGGGATAATATGGACAAGATCAACCTCAATAATACCTCCACCTTGCACTCACACTTGAACACATGGTGAGACAAATTGGTACTGAATGGATAGCATAAACCCATGGTCGATGGGCTTACTGGTAGAGTTTAAGGGACTTGGAACTGTTTTGGTAGTCCGGGGAGCTGTATGCTCGAGGGCTACTTTTAGACTTGATGTTTTGGTGAGCTGGAGGCTCGGGGATTTAGGAGAGGTATAATATACAAGCTTTCCTGTGTATAATAGTGGTGAGTCCTCGGTATTGGACGAACGATCACACCATCATCGGTACGTTGACTTGAGGAGACTAGCTGGTTTGCTAGGAATAGTACGGAAACGTACGAGAGGGGCTAGGCTGGGTAGTGTGATTACCAGTCTAGGAGTGGAGAGGTCCAACCCACTGTCTGCGTTGGCCATGACGAGAGGCTCCTGAGAGTTTAGCTAACTCCAAACTGGGGAAGTAAAGGTCTGTGCGCATAGAGTCGTGTGTGTGTGTGTGTTGCACCTGCATGTTCATACCCTAACATACTTGCATGTCATAGTATAGTCATTGCATTTAACCCCTGACACCTAACGTATAAATTGGTATGAGATAGTTTATACGATAGGCCCTGCAAAACGACCCCATGGTCTATAGGGGTAATTCCTATAAATCAACGGTTATATTTCTTGTTGCTCTTACTTACTCTTCTTACTGCTTTTACTTACTTACTACTCCTTACTGTTTACTTTTGTTACACTCTTGTTTACTCATGTTTAATTATTGTGATACCCCTATCATACCTTATTATCTTATTCCTTAGGGTAGGTGTCACCTGCTTGATTATAACCTGCTTTTGGTCCTCCTTTTCTCTCCTTTCCGCCCGGTGCCTGGGAGCCACGAGTAGAGGGGTGGGGGATTGTTGACTGAGTATAGTTTGACTGACGGTCGTTTGACCACCATATTTTAGGTGCTCCCGATGGGAGACAGGGAACAGTCGCAGGAGACGCAGCACCAGCAGGGTACGGTGCAGATGAAGATGGGCCAGTGTAGGTCGGGTGGACAGGCAACCAAATCCGTGAGTGGAGCCGAGTATTATTAGTTTTACTTTTATTAGTGGATTGTGGTGAGGTTATCATGTACCGGGCTTAAGCCCGTATTTACTTTCTGGCGTTGGTACTTAGACTTTCATCATGGTGTGAACTCTATATTTGTAATGTGATTTCCTCTTTCGATGTTGTGGACTTGATTGTTTTTACTTTTTCAATCATTAAACATTCTCTCTTGTTGATCAAAAAGGCCGACAGAATCGGCGTTTTGTAGTGGCGGCCTTCCCGAGAGCCGGGGCCACCGCAAAACGGTGATTCTGGGCATAAGACCCTGGTGGTTGTTGAAAAAAGGGGTCTTACATAGTCCTCTCTATACTGTTGTGAGAATCCTCGAGCAACAAGGCGAGCCTTATATCTTTCGATGCTCCCATCAACCTTCTTCTTCAACTTGTACACCCACTTGCAAGTCACTGGAGTAATGCCATCAACCTTGGGAACAAGGTCTCAGGTTTCATTCTTCTTGAGAGCAGCAATCTCCTCTTTCATGGCATCTTCTCACTACTTGACTCCAGTGGCCTCATTGAAGTTTGCAGGCTTTCACCCATCCAGAGCACTTACAAAGAAGCAGGAGACAAAACTCACTGCATTCCCATCACAGTATCGAGCTGGTGGCTTGACAGTTCTCTTTGATCTCTGAAGGGTCTGCTCCTTGCTCACCACCTCAGTTACTTCTTCTGGCTCAGCTCCATTTCCGGGCAAACTTTGAGCAATGCTCCCCCTGCCTCCTAAACCAGAGGCCTCTGCCTCAGAGCTTGAGGCAACAGGAGCTGCTGGTGATACAACAAGCTCCTCTTGAAGAATTTCAGCAGGCACCTTCTGCTCTTCATCAACCTTGCTCTCTGATAGCTCAACCGAGCCTCCTCCATATGACGGCAGTTCATCAAAGACCACATCTCTTGATACAACAAGCTTCTTTGATGCAGGATCCATGGATTTCCATCCCTTCTTCCGCTCATCATATCCTACAAAGAAAAGCTTCCTTACCTTTGCATCAAGCTTTGTCCTTGAAGCATCCAGGACATGCACATAGCAAGTTGATCCAAACACCCGAAGGTGTTCCACGCTTGGCTTCTCCTTCAGCAACATCTCAAAAGGAGACTTCATGTTGATAGGACTGAGCGGCATCCGATTGATGACATAAGAACACAAGACATCCCTTCTGCCCAGAAGGACCTAGAAATGTCTTTCGCATGAAGCCAACACTTGCAAGTTGATCCAAACACCCGAAGGTGTTCCACGCTTGGCTTCTCCTTCAGCAACATCTCAAAAGGAGACTTCATGTTGATAGGACTGAGCGGCATCCGATTGATGACATAAGAACACAAGACATCCCTTCTGCCCAGAAGGACCTAGAAATGTCTTTCGCATTTTGTTGTGGAGTATGAGCACAAGTAAACTCTCTCTGGATCTCATGCTTTTTGCAAAATTTAGAAAACTCGGAGGAGACAAACTCACCACCGTTGTTTGATCTAAACTTCTTGATCTGCAAGCCAAGCCGGCCCTCCACTATCCCCTTAAACTCCACAAACAATTGGAAAGCTTCTGACTTCTCCTTCAAGAAATATACCCAAGTGTATCTTGAGTAGTCATCAATCAGAACGAGCATGTATTTGCTCCCACCACCAAGGCTAGCAGTGACGGTTGGTCCCATCAAGTCACCATGGATATACTCCAATGGTCTCTTGCACCTCGTTTGTGACTTATCAAATGGAAGGCGATGAGCCTTACCGTACTGACACGCTGCACAAACGTGACCATCGCAAAAGGAAGATATCTTAGGCAAGCCTCTCACAAGTATCCTGTCTGCCATAGCTTTCAACTTATCCATTCCTACATGCCTCAACCTCTCATGCTATATAGCAACGCTATCATTAGCCCTCATCCGATCAACATAAGAGTTTGTTGCAAGAACAAACAAGTTCTTAACTCTCTTCCCAACGTGAGTAACATCGGCCTTTACCGCTAATACATTGCGAAGGAACTTCACTTCTGTTGGCCCAAACAGATCGTGATAACCTGCGTCTACCACATTGGTCATAGAGAAGAGGTTCTTCTTCATGCCCGGTATATGATACACACTCCTTAACATGAGTGGCCCCTTATCACTACCCAAGGACACAACCCCCTCCTACTCTAATGCATAAACAGTATTATCAACAGTAATGATAGCTTCATTACATGAGTAAGTTTACAGTGAGGAGAACTTTGACTTATCTCTGGTGAGGTGATGACCACATCAGGAGTCCATGATTCACTCGTCGTTGAAGTCGACAGCGGACAAGGCACGAACACAGGTGCCTGTCATGATAGCTCCACCCCATCCACCTTCCTCAGTATTAGAGCAAGCTTCCTCCTTGCCTGCAGCATGCCCAGGTTGCAGTTTTACCTTGCAGTCATGCTTGAAGTGTCCCCGCTGATGACACCTGTAACACTTCAAGTTCTTTATCCAATCCTTCTTAGGAGCAACACTCCTCTTTGGCTGATAAGAGGTTGAAGGCTCATTTTTAGCAGCGGTGTTCTTCTTCTTCCCTTACTATCTCTTCTTCTTCTTGCCTGTGAACAACGCTTCACTACCATCTTCAAAGATAGTGATTCTAGCCATCTGTCTGGCCAAACTTTCCTGCGAAGCAAGCAGGTTCTCAAGCTCCAGCAGAGATGGCTGAGTGGCCCAGCCTTGAACAGATGTTACAAAGGCAACATACTCCTTTCGCAAGACGCAGATAATGTGCCTTTTCAACTTGGCCTCAGAGATGGACTCATCAGGATCAAGCGCTGATATCTTAGTACACAGACTCTTCATCTTCAGAAAGAACTTAGAGATGGTCATGTCTCCTTGAATCGTCCTAGCCAACTAATTTTCCAGGAACTATAGCCTCTCCACATTCTTCCTGTTGAATAACCCATCAATTGTTGTCCAAATATCAGCAGCCGACTCACATCCAATGATGTGATCAAATAGCTCCGGTAAAACAGCCCTCTTGAGGATAAACTCAGCCTTGGCGTTAGTTTTCCTCCAGACTCTCACCTGCTCAGCAGTCCCAAACGCAGCTCTAACTTCCTGTCAGTCGTCACCACTGACGACCTCCCATAGCTCCTCGCCCAGAAGAAAACTCTTCATGCATGACTTCCACTTTTTAAAGTTAGTCGTAGTTAAGAGTTCAATACTCAGACCTCTTACATAGTTCCCTTCCATTACAGTAACCTTGGACTAAGCTTTCAGAAGCACAGAGCACAACGCAAGTTGATCACCACTCAAGCAACTAAACGTGGCTCTGATACCATGTTGAATTTTCTCAAAGTGGTCAACGATATAGTATAATGCCAAATTAATATTCTCAGAACTATCAAGATCATACCTTGATCATGCAAAAACCAAGAAAGCAAGCTCAAGCACCAAATTCAAGTAGAAGGAACAATCAAATCATATATTTATTAAATTCTTTACAGGGCGAGGTATACGTTACGAGACATGATTCAGCCAGTACACAGGGAAACAAAAAAGATACAAATATCAATTCGAGCAGACAAAATCGGAGACCGCTGAGACCGCCCAGTCTGTTGACGTCGTCGAGGCCGCCCGAACTGCTGCTGCTAGAAGACAAATAGAACATGGAGTCCGCCGAGACCGCGAGGTCGTGCGGACACGCTGTTATTCGCTGACTGCTGCTGAACTGAAGAACAGACCGCCTACCCGCCCGAGTCCGGCGGACAGGTTATTGAACTTGGAAAAACTAAAGCAGAGAAAACTGACAAACCGTAGAAGTGACCTGCTGAGACCGCCGATTGTAGCCGCAAACTTCACTGATCCTGACCGAAGTTAAAGCCAAACTCCTGGCTCCACAGTGCTAGACGCGCAACCTGCAAATAGCAATCAGTAATCTCTTCTCAACCCGTGCGGAGAGGAAAACCCAAACCTCAACAATGAACCAAGACTTAACTTACTATTCACTTAATTACTGTAGACGTGCCGGGCGGTCTATTTATAGGCAGGGTGAGGAGTGTGGTCACCGCCCTAGTGAATAGAGTCACCGTCCCAGTTCGCGTCTAACACATCCTAGTCCGCCAAGTTTGCAAGGACTTGGCAAGACCAAACAACCCGCCAGGCGCCAGGTCAGAAACAGACCGCCACCAAGCGAAAACTATGCCAGTCCACACTGCACGCAAGTACAACGCCCGTCCGCCACTCAACACAGCACACAGACACATCCATAACCCATGCTGCATCAGTCCTCCCACTATACACGTACAAGGCGGCAGTCCGTACAGCTCGACAACAACGCCACAGTCCGCCACGAGTCCAAGACCAATAGGCAGTCCGCCCGGTCAACAGCGGACTCTACGGACACTACGAACACCATGGACTTATCACAGAAAATGACCAAGTCCAACAGCCCATCAAGAAACTGCCGCGAGCATGGCGGACACAAAAGATCCAGATCGCCAACATCAAGACAGTCCGCCACAAAGAATGTGGCCAACACCCACTGCATGAGCTCGGCAAGGACCAAAGCAGATCTCCAAATCTGTCTACTAAGGCAGACACCGCAGACTCAACCAAGTTCGCTACAACTCCCGCGGATAACCACCAATCCCCCCGGTTAGCATAAGAACCAGCTTAACTGTAGAACCACAGGTCGAGCAGAGCACCGCCACCAGACCGCCACAGACAGGCCATACAGGCCGCTCCACAAGAACAGCCAAGCCACCAAGTCCAACAGGTAAGACACCCAGGCCGCAACATCAGTCCGCCCATGCCGCGGACTCAGACCACTCAGACCGCCCGGCCTGCCCCATCACCCCCTTTCACTTCACAAATTTCAACACGGTCAAGCGGTTACGACCACATTAAGGTCTGATTCATGCGTTCGTAACCGATTGACCGGCAAAAATTAGTCCCCCCAAACGGAGCCTTCATGTAATCTAGATTCAAATTCAACTTCTCTTCATTTTGTAGAATTCCTATGGAGAAAAATTCATTAGCAATTATAAACATTGTTTACTTGCTTGTATATAGGTATTAAAGTAACAAATATTGTACTTACTAACAACTTTCATTATGGCCCAAAATATCACACTTTGAGCATTTATTTACTTACGACTAATTTTTGTTTGACTTAACTCATCATTACCACCCATCTTTCGTTTCTGTAAAAATTCCCCAAAATGAGATGTGGGAGAGTCACAAGAGGTCGAATGAACACTCAACCACAATCAAGGATGTTGAAGCCAAAAACTGGCCTCAACGAGAGTTCGTTGAAGCCAAAAACTGGCCTAAACGAAAGTTTGGATCTTGTGGTGTAGCCGGTACCTATTTCTCCCAAACCTCAACCCAAGGCTAGTTATGAGGACTAAGAACTGACCCAAAGCCTCAGCTGAGAGGTCCCTCCTCTAACCCGGAAGTTCTCTGAGCATTTCCCCTCCAAAGTCAATTGCTGGGCTAGGAATACCTCAGAAAGCTCTAGAAGGAAAAATGAGAGTATGAGAAAATCTACATTCTGAGGTATCCTATGGGTCTATTTACAGATTTTCAGTATCCGGTCTACAAAAAAACATAATCCTGCTGCCTTAATATTACTAAAATGCCCCTGGGCCGGTCTGCCAATAGACAAACTCCACTGTTCTGAGTAGTTAAATACAAACCCAGTGGTATTTAGATAATTTCAGGTCAGTGTTGAGTAGGAGAGTTGAGTGGAGAAGCGTCATTCAACATCTAGGAGCATTGAGTGGAAAAGCATCACTCAATGCCAAGGGCGAATGGGAGAGTCGAGTGGAGAAGCATCACTCAACGCCAAGGGTTGGCGGGAGCGTCGAGTGGAGAAGCATCACTCAACGCCAAGGGCTGGCGGGAGTGTCGAGTGGAGATGCATCACTCAACGCCAAGGGCTGGCAGGAGCATTGAGTGGAGAAGCATCATTCAGCGCCAAGGGCTGGCGGGAGCGTCGAGTGGAGAAGCATTACTCAACGCCCAGGGCTGGCAGAGCGTCGAGTGGAGAAGCATCACTTAATGCTAACGGCTGGCGGGAACGTCGAGTGGAGAAGCATCACTTAATGCGGGCTGGCGAGAGTGTCGAGTGGAGAAGCATCACTTAACGCTAAGGGCTGTCAGGAGCGTCGAATGGACAAGCATAACTCAACGCCAGTTTCCTGAGCACCATATAGAATGGCCCCTAAGGATTTGGCTGAATTAAAGACCCAGCTTCAGGAACCAATAGATACTGAAATCGTACGCCTAAGTTCCTAGCCCCGGGGAGCCCTTATATTATTGGTAAAAAGGAAAGACGGGACACTGCACTTGTGCATAAATTGCGGGAAACTAAACAAACTACAATACCGAATAAATATCCACTTCTGAGTATTGATGAATGGTTCGATCAATTGCAAGGTGCATCTGTATTCTCCAAGATGGACCTAAGATCCAGTTGCTATCAACTTTGGATCCGGGAGGATAATACCCCCAAGACTGCCTTTAGCTCTTGCTATAGTCTGTACGAGTTTATTGTGATGCTTTTGGGCTCACTAACGCCCTCTCTGCCTTTATGGCTCTGATGAATTGGGGATTTTAGCTCTTTCTGGATCACTTTGTGATTATCTTTATCGACAACATTTGATTTACTCGAAGACCAAGACAAATCATTCTAGACATCTGCGGTTTGTGATACTTAAACTTTGAGAACACTCTCTCTTGACCAAATTCAACAAGTGTGAATTCTGGTTAGAAGATGTCGGATTTTTGGGCTACACCATCGACAAAAGTGAAGTAGCAATAGATCAAGCCAAAATCCAGGCAGTTCAAAGCTGGCCGCCACTTAAGACGGCAGCAGACATACGGAATTTCCTTTGTCTTTCCAGGTATTACAAGAAATTCATTGAAATTTTTCCAAGATTGTGTTACCCCTTTCAGTTCTTACAAGAAAGGATGTATTCTGATGGACGCTGAAATATGAGACTGCGTTCATTGAGTTAAAGAATCGGCTAACTTCTACCTCAATCCTAACGATCCCTTCGGGAATCAAAGGATTCCAGATCTATATTGATGCCTCCCTAAAAGGATTGGGAGCTGTTCTGATGCAGCATGACATTGTAGCAGCATGCACGTCGCAAACCGCACGAGCTGAATTACGCCACCCACGATCTAGAGTTGGGCGCCGTTGTTTTCTCCCTCAAGATTTGGAGACACTACTTGTAGGAAGTAAGATTCGAGATCTCCTTCGACTATAAGAGTCTCAAATATATCCTGACTCAAAAAGAAAACCTTTTGCAGCGCTGGTGTTTGGAATTTCTGTGTGATTATGATTTCGCTCTCCAGTACCAACCCGGGAAGGCTAATAAGATTGTTGATGCATTGAGCCGCCAACCCTCGATAGCTAGGAGCTGGATGGAGCAGATTCCAAGGGAATGGTTTTAGTCCTTGTTCGTCTTGGAGATTACTCGTGTTGCTCGTAGGGACCCAGAAGAGTACTAGTCCTAGCTATATTGGATGAAAATTCATGCGACATCTAGGATCGAATACGAGAAGCCCAAAAGGTCGATCCAGAAGTGGTCCCAATCATCCAGTTCCTACAAGATGGAGCACAAAAGGAGTTCAACCTGCACGATAGAATCTTGCAGTTCAGATACCATATAATTATTCCCTCTACCGAAGGAGTCCAAGATGAGATTCTTCGGGAAGCGCACCAATCGACGTATTTTATTCACCCTGATTTGGTTAAGATGTATGTTGATCTGCGCAGGACCAGTTTCTAGCCCAGAATGAAAAGAGACGTCACCAACTTTGTGTCCCAGCATCAAGCTTGTCAAAAAGGTTAAAGCTGAGTATCGCAATCCATAGGGCCTGATACAGCCCTTGCCGACGCTAGAATGGAAATTTGAGGATATTTCCATGGAATTTGACCACAGCTTACCTCGTTCCCGTGCTGGTAACAACCCTATATGGGTTGTCATGGATCGAATTACTAAGGTAGGGTGGTTTGTTCCAAACCGGCTTGGTAATGGAGTCGACGTTCTTGCCAGATTATTCATAGAGCAAGTGGTTTGGTCCCGCGGAGTCCCGAAGTACATTTTGTCGAATCGTGATGGACGTTTCACATCCAAGGAGTGGAGGCGGGTGCAGGCATACTTGGGGACCAAGTCGGCCTTTAGCACCGCCTTCCACCCTTAGACAGATGGGCAGATGGGAAAGATGAATCGGACGATGGAGGATCTACTCCGACTTTGCATAGTAGAGCACGACGAGTCCTGAGAATGGCTGCTGGCTTTAGTAAGGCTTTCTTATAATAACAGCTATCAGACCAGCATTAAGATGTCACCGTACGAGACTATATATGGAAGGCATTGCCGAATTCCGTTGACTTAAGTAAGATAAGGACCCGAAAGCCTTAAGCGTAGCTTATATTGATGATACTACAACAGCCATACGACTAATCCAGGAGCGAATGCGGGGGGCACAGAGCTGGCAGGCCAAATATTATGATGCGTGACACCGATCGGTGGAGTTTAGCGTGGGAGAAATGGTATTTCTGAAAAGAAAGTCCATGCATGGTGTCTCCTGGTTAAGGAAGCAAAAGAAACTAAATCCCCGCTATTTGGGCCCCTATCAGGTGATAGAGCGTGCTGGCCCTGTTTCCTATCGATTAGCCCTGCCCTCAGAGTTGGGAAATCTCCATGGTGTATTTCATGTCCCATCCTTAAGGCGAGTCCTCCGACAACCAGAACAACACCTTCCTACACCGCCAGTACAGCTGTAGTCAGATAGATCCGTTCAGCTTGAGCCGGTCAGAATAATGGATTATAAAGTGAAGAATATACACAACAGATTTTGCGATCAAATTGCGGATGAGACGAGTATTTCTAGGAACCTGAAGCACTCATCCGAGAAAAACACCCAGAGCTCTCTCCCCATGTATGCTGCGCTTACCCCCTACTTTAAGCAAATTTTCGGGGACGAAAATCATTTTATTTTTATTGGATTGTAACATCATGACTTTTATTGGGTCACTAGAACACTAGTGGACCCAATAAAAGTGACCCGAACCTCTACCCGAGACTCATAATGGGTAGGAGATGACCCTATTTCGGGGATTTTGAGCTAATGAGCTCTGATTCGAGTTCTGTTTATTGCTTTGTACTCATATAACCGGCACAGGTGCAACCAAACTCATTTCATTGCAAACCAAAATCATATGGTGAATATGACTGATTCTCGTAGAACGTCGCGAATATGAGAAATTTCGATATCGAGCTAGAGAACTCTAATTTGAGTTCTGTCAGTTCCTATAGCCTTGTATAGTTAATACGAGTGGGTTGGAACTCGTTCCATTGAATTCCGAGGTCATATGGTGAATATGGCCGTTTCTCATAGAACATCGCAAATACGAGATTTGTTTTTTTGAATATCGAGCTAGAGAACTCTGATTTGATTTCTGTCAGTTACTATGACCTTGTATAGTCAATACGAGTGCGTTGGAACTCGTTCCATTGAATTCCAAGGTCATATGGTGAATATGGCCGTTTCTCGTAGAACGTCGCGAACACAAGATTTTTGAATATCGAGCTAGAGAACTGTGATTTGAGATCTGTCAGTTCCTATGGCCTTGTATAGTCAATACAAGTGCGTTGGAAGTCGTTCCATTGAATTCTGAGGTCATATGGTGAATATGGTCATTCCTCACATAACGTCGCGAGAACGAGATTTTTGAATAATTACTTAGAGAACTCTGATTTGAGTTCTGTCAGTTCCTATGTCTTCGTGTAGTCGATAAAAACGTATTGGAGATCGTTGTGTCGCAATTTGAAGTCTAACGATGATCATGAGCATTTTGACCATTGTAGCATGCCACGACGCGCAAATTTTGAATATTTACCAAACGAACTCCGATTCAATCCCGGTCAGTGGCATTGGATTCGTTTGGTCAATACAAAGCCAACAGAATTGGTCTCAGTCAGTTTCAATGACGGGTGGTCAAGCTGTGGTCAAATCAAGCATAATCGTATACCAAAAAGCGTGCACACACAAATTATGACACGACAACCCAACTTTGACCCCACCCCCGATGTCATGGACCTATTTTGACTTTGACCACCATGGGAACCCACCCCATGGTTTACTTTGGTCAAACCTCTCAAAAAAAAACCAAGTGCTCTTAAGGAAATTTATTTTCAAATGCCTCCATTTGAGGCCCTCACTCCAAGGCCATCATAGGCCCCTTATGGGCTCTGATTTTCATGTAGGCAGTCAAGAGGAAGGGGCCTTGGGCCAAGCTAAGGTAAAACTCCCTCTCTTTCTCTCTCCTTTTCTCTTTCCTAAGCCCAAAAGCCAACCAAGGCCCAACCCACCAAGCACACCCCTTGGATGGATCCATGTGGCATGTACTATGGCCCCTGGATGGGTGCCATGTGTCCCAGCCAGCTGGAGGGGAGGAGAGCCCTTCTCCCTCAAGTGGGATTAATCCCACACCTCCCCCCAAGCCAAATGAGTCCTCCCCCTTGCCTATATAAGAACATGACACCTCAGCCCTTCCTCACACCAGCTCATAACGAGCTTCCCCCACCTGGACGGAGCCCTAGCTCGCCGGGAAAGTGAACCCGAAGATTCTCCACCGCCACCTCCACCACCTCCCATGGTGGATCATGCCCGAAGCCCCGAAGGCCCCAAAATCAGATGGAAAACTTCTCCTGTCCTTCTTCCCTATCTTTCCAACGTATTACATGCAAGATTTGGTGGACAGAACGCCACCGCCGTCAACCCCAACTCCTCCGATAAAAAAAAGGGCTCCGGCGGTGGTCGGCGGCGGCAGGCCGCCGGACCACCCCTGGGAGTCGACCGGGGGCGGAGACATGGCCGGCCAGTGGCCGGCTGGCGACGGCGGCGGAGCCCCATGAGGGCGGATGTTTGGTACAGCGGGGGGGGGGGGGGGGGGGGGGCGGGGAGATGGTGTTATAAATTATGTATATATATATATATATTATATTTATTATATTATTTATAAATATTATAATTTTATAATTAATAATGAGTTTTGATTTTTCTGAGACTACAGTAGAGCCCTGATGAAAAAGTTTTGAACATGAATATTGTTACCCTTGATAAGGACAGTCTACACAAAACTTTTCGGAATTTTTGGAGTTAATGTGATAGTTTAAAAAGCCTAAATAAGAATTGTTTGGCCAATTTCGATGCCCAAATTTGCTCGGAAAATTTGGGAAAAATTACTAGGCTCTTTTTAGGCGCTCTTAAAGGTTGTATTAAAATTTGGAAATCTTGGGATAAAAATTGAAGATTTTCCAGTTTTTTGAGCTTTGTGTCGCGCTTTGAAAATTACACGCTCAAATTCTTCAAAAATGGAAATCGGAGTTCGTGACCGCTTTATATATATTGAATATTAAGTTCAATTGGGTAATCGATGGAAGTCATCATGGCAAGATCTCGAGCGCTGAGTATTTCGAGGTTTTTGTGAAACTACTGAGCGTCGTGTTCTTAAAAATAACTCGTGGACATTTTGGGTGAACTCGAAGATGAAAGTATGAGCTTCGAGTAATATATTTCCCAACCCCGTTTCGAGTAAAAAATTTCCCTCATATGTTGGAAGCGATTATAGAGGTTGAATTTCGAGGAAAAATGTGACCTCCAACGAGATTCTCGGATTCGATCCGACGCAAACAATCGAATTGATATTTATTCTCGGATGATTAATATAGATGTAACTCATAATAAGCTTCCCCTGATCTGATTAAGCCGTGATTAAAAAGAGCGCAACTGTATTGTTATCGAGCAATAATAATGAGTGAAACCCAAAAAATCCTCCTGGGAACGGAGAAGGAACTGAAAATACCTCCTGAGAACAGAGATGGAACTGAAGCCTCCTGGATGGACTGATTGAACTACTAACCATTTTCTTTGTGATTATTCCAGTCTTGCACTGATGCGGTTCCTTTATTTATTTTAGTTCTACTCCAGTCCTGTACTAGTCAAGTTCAATTCAATACTTTCAATTCAGTTCTACTACAGTCCCGTACTAGTCAAGTTCAATTTAGTACTTTCAATTCAGTTCTACTCCTGTCCCATACTGGTCAAGTTCAATTCAGTACTTTCAATAAAGTTCTACTCCAGTCCCGTACTGGTCAAGTTCAATTCAGTACTTTCAATTCAGTACTACTCTAGTTGTGTACTGGTCAAGTTCATTTCAGTTCAGTACTTCCTTTTTAGTACCACTCCAGTTTCATACTGGTCACATTTCATTGCATCACACTTAAGTTATGCAACATTTATTATCAGCAACTTTAATTACCGCATTTTGTTACTGAAATTTACTATTATAAGCATGGGTCCTGGTCTGACAAGCAGCCATCTGTTAAGGTCAAGCCTTAGTTGGGGATAACCAGAGTTGAGGTGTTACTCCGGGTTTAGCCTCAAATAAAGCGCTCCCACGCTCCTTGTCGAAAGTTGAGATGAGCGTCGCTGCCTGAAGGCTGACGTATAGTAGGGCAGGCCGCTACAGACCTGATGCATATTAACATGATTGTTTGATTGATTGCTTGTGAATTGCTTGCGGTAAATTGTGGCGGGTCGGTCCCTTCCTCAGACCGGTCGTACCAGTGCGAGAAGGTTGACGACTCAAGACGATAGGGAGATGTGTACCATGGGTGTCCGCCCGTTATATTTTCCCCATCGGGTTTCCTCCGCTGGTCAGCCAAAATGTTGAATCGCTGGATGTCGCTCACATCCAAGAGTACATGGGGATGTATGTAGGGCCTAGGCTGTGCGGTACGACCACCCCAAGAAGTGGCAGGACTGGCCACTGTCACCGACAGCCACATCGATGAGGCCTATGGGGCTCGCTACCCTGCTGGAATGGAAGCGGTCCATATTATATCGACATAGGGTTGTGTTATGTGTGGCTGTAAATGCCTGCGATGTGTTATGCGTGGCAATGAATGTCTGTGATGTGTTATGCATGGTTGTAAATGCCTGCGATGTGTTATGTGCGGGTGTGAATGTCTGCGATGTGTACGTGGTTGTGAATGCCAATGTTGTTTGTACGGGTTATGAATACCTGCCATGCTGCTGTGCTAGTGGAGCTTAAATTATAACTGACATATATTACTGCTGCTTTTCCAGTTATAATATGCTGCGCATCTTTATAATTGCTCGTAACCTATATGTATGAAATATTGTACTAACCCTCTCATGCTTCGGCTATTTACTTTTGTTGGGTGCGTGAGCTCGTCCCCAGGATATGGATCCGGGGAGGAGATTTGTTTCCACTTAGTTTTGTGACTAACGGTTATTTAAATAGCCATTTACAGGAGATGAAGCATCGTAACAACCAACTGCCGTAGGACGATTTGCCAGCTGATAGGACTACCCGAGCAGAGGCATCCCCATCCTCTCCAGAGTTTCGATACATGAGTACTAGTGAGCATAGTTGAGGGAGAGAGGAGATGCTAGTTGTAGTACTATTATAGCCTACGGGCTTCATGTATAAACAGTGGCTACGACCTTTTGTGGTTTTTGTTAAATATATATTGTTATATATATTTGCTGTAGTTTCTTGTCAATGCTTCCGCAATACTCTATGATGTGATGTGAATGTTGTGATTCAAGCCGAGCAAGACGACCAACTAGTGCTTATCAGAGTGGGTCGTTACCCTTAAGGAGCATTGGGTGGGCGTCTTGGGCAGTAAGATCCCCTCCGTCCCGACCCGGGGCAAAGGTTGGGGGTGGGGGGGGGGGGGGTCTTACACTTCTCCCATCCTGGAGGCAACAAGACTTAAGCACCGGCGATGCCTTCGCGCTAGCCTATGGCCTCTACGGTCGGGAGGATGCCGACACGTTCGACCGGACGATAACCCGGGACCTCGTCTTTGACGTCACCAAGGCCCAGCTTTGTGCGGTCCAGCTCTCACACATGGCTGGGCGACGCACCCTCACCATCGAGCGCAATCTTGTCGACATGCTCAAGGCAAGGGATGCTACCGTAGATGAAGTGGTCACCCTGAAGGCTGACTTGGCGGATTCCCAACAACTTTTCTCCTCTCGTCCTGCCGCCGAGGTAAGCGGGACCCCTTCCATATTTTTCGTCCTCTTAATATATATATATATATTGATTAACCAGACCGTCTCGCAGGATTCCGGGCAAGCCGAGCTGTCTCACACGAGGGTGGCCATCATCGAGTGTGAGAACCAGCTGCTGCAAGCTGAGGTGAAGCGCTTGGAGGAGGTCCTAGCCATGGCCCATGTCCGGTCGTCATTGGAGGAGAGGATGGAGCGGCATCATTATTCCACGTATGAGATTGACGTGATAGTTCAGGAGAACGTGAAACATACCGCCAAGATGGTCATCATGGTGCTGCGGGTGTCAGCGCTATTGAATGAAGGAGGCGAGACCCTCAAGGAACGAGGGATCTTGCCCTGGTTGTTCGAGCCCATCCCCAAGCCTGCGGGAGAGGATGACTCTCCGATTAATGATGTGGCAGAGCTTGTCTTGAACGAGGAATCTGGCGGCAGCTAACCTTGCGAGTCCTCCAGCTACACCCCCGGCGGAACCTTCAGCGGGATCTCTAGCAGGACCTCCAGCGGGACCTCCAGCGGGCCTACCCAATAGCCTCCTCATTTTGCATTTTTCATCGTAATCTTACCATTGTTTTGTATATTCATTTTTGTAAACTTATTTTTGTAACTTTTTGTAAGGGGCAAGATTCCCCAACTGATGCTACCATTTTTACATTGTATTGAAAGATCAGTCTTTTCGCTGGAATGTTCATTACTTTTGTGCGAACCCTAGGATCTTAGGTGATGACTGCCACCTGTTTGAAGAATTGTCTAAGCAAAACCTGCCGGAAGGGCCTACCGAAAGCCTTGCCAAAAGGGCCATGCCGGGAACCCTACCAAGAGGTACTTGCCAGGATCCCCGACGCGATGGCTATGGCGAGAGCCCTGCCAATAGGGTTATGCCGAGAGCCCTGCCGAGTGGGGTCTAAGTCATCCCATCCTTACTTAGACATTGTGTTAGTCGTTTGTAAACTTGCTATCAAGAGCTTCATGACTCCGCCATGATTTCAACAGCCCTGTCTACTTGGTGTTAGTCTTGTTATCGGGTCCACCTGGGACCACTTAAATAAAAAATCCCCTTTTTCTTTCTTTCCCCCCTCAAGAGATCCCACGACCCTGTCATCTAGTGAGAGCTTGACAACGGGTATACTCGGGGCCTTGCGAGATATTACCGCAATCCTTCCTTTCCCCCTAGGCGAGCCTACGGACCTGCCAGCTATTGTGAGCTTGCACAGCGGGTCTACCTAGAGCCGAGTGCGCCTTCCTACCCTGCCAGTTAATGAGAGCCTGAGCAACGGGATCCTCTCGGGATATTCCCTTACCCCCAGGCGAGCCTACGGACCTGCTAGCTAGTGAGAGCCTGGACAACGGGTCTACCCGGGGCCGAGTGCGCCTTCCAGCCCTGCCAGCTAATTAGAGCCTGAGCATCGTGATCCTCTCGGGGTCTTGTAAATTTCCATCTCCCTTTCCTATCCCCCTAGAAGAGCCTACTGACCTGCCAGCTAGTGAGAGCCTGGACAACGGGTCTACCCGGGGCCGAGTGCGCCTTCCAGCCCTACCAGTTAATGAGAGCCTGAGCAGTGGGATCCTCTCGGGGTATTTCATTACCCCCCAGGTGAGCCTACAAACCTGCCAGCTAGTGAGAGCATAGACAACGAGTCTACCCGGGGCCGAGTGCGCCTTCCAGCCCTGCCACCCAATGAGATCCTGAGTAGCGGGATCCTCTCAGGGTATTCTCTTAACCACTAGGCGAGCCTACGGACCTGCCAGCTAGTGAGAGCCTGGACAGCAGGTCTACCCAGGGCCGAGCGTGCCTTTCAGTCCTGCCAGCTAATGAGAGCCTGAGCAGCAGGATCCTCTCGGAGTATTCCCTTACCCCCCAGACGAGCCTATAGACCTGCCATCTAGTGAGAGCCTGGACAGCGGGTCTACCCGGTGCCGAGTGCGCCTTCCAACCCTGCTAGCTAACGAGAGTCAGAGCAGCAAGATCCTCTCTGGGTATTCCCTTACCCCCCAGGCGAGACTACGGACCTGCCAGCTAGTGAGAGCCTGGACAGCGGGTCTACCCGGGGCTGAGTGCGCCTTCCAGCCCTACCAGCTAATGAAATCCTGAGTAGTGGGATCCTATCGGGGTCTTGCAAATTTCCATCTCACTTTCCTTCCCCCCAGGCGAGCCTACGGACCTGCCAGCTAGTGAGAGCCCGGACAGCTGGTCTACCTGAGGCCGAATGCGCCTTCCAGCCCTGCCAGCTAATGAGAGCCTGAGTAGTGGGATCCTCTTGCGAGCTTCCCTTACCCCCTAGGCAAGCCTACGGACCTACAAGCTAGTGAGAGCCTGGACATCGGGACTACCCGGGGCCGAGTGCACCTTTCAACCCTGACAGCTAATGAGAGCCTGAGCAGCGGGATCCTATCGGGGTCTTGCAAATTTCCATCTCCCTTTCCTCGACCACCAAGCGAGCCTACATACCTGCCAGCTTGATGGGAGCCTGAACAACGGGTGTACTCGGTGCTGCCCAAAATCACAAACACTTCGAAACCTGTGAAGAAACAACCTTTAGAATAACTATCATTATAAACAATCTTACCCATGCTAAGGATAAAAACGCTTCAGGTCGTCTCCACTCCATGCATGACTAATGGATACCCCTTCCACATTCTGGAGGTGGTATCCACTTTAACCCAGGAGTTTTTGCACAATGTAAGGTCCCTCCCAATTGGGGTTGAGTTTACCCACAGGGGCCGATCTTCCAGCAGCGTCAACTTTCTTTAGGACTAGATCTCCTTTGGCGAATTGTTTGGTCCGTACATGCTTGACAAAGTACTTTGCCATCTGCCGCTTGACCTCCTCTTGCCTGAAGATGGCCACATCGTGAAGTTCCTCCACCATGTCCAATGAGAGTCGTAGCTCCTCTTCATTTCCTTCCCTCCATGCCTTGCCTCCTTTATCTATGGCTGCAACTCGTGGTGATTGGACCTCGAACTCCACAGGTAGCACCGCCTCACACCCATGTGAGAGTTTGAAGGGGGTTTCTCTAGTGGCCGTGTTTTGGGTTGTTCGCAGAGCCCACAACACCGAGGGGAGCTGCTCCACTAAACTCCCCCTTAAGTTCTCCACCTTCTTCTTGATCAATTTCACTATGATTTTGTTTGTCGCCTCCACCTGGCCGTTGCTCTTGGGGTGGTGGATGAAGGCAAACCTGAGGTCGATACCCAGCTAAGTGGAGAAGCTAATGAACTCCTCACTGGCAAATTGTGGTCCATTTTTCGTGACAATGGCCTGAGGAAACTCGTGCCTACAGATGATCTCTCCCTAAACTAAATTCCTGATGACCTGGGAGGTTACCTTGGACAATGCCTTGACCTCCAACCACTTTGAGAAGTAGTCGATAAAAACCAAGAGGAACTTTCTCTGCCCACTCGCCGGGGGAAACAACCCGACTATGTCCATCCTCCAAATGGCAAAAGGCCATGACATCGTGATGCTTCGAAGCCGTTGAGCGGACAAGAGCTGGAGGGGGCATAGAGTTGGCACTTTTGGCACCTCCTCGCAAACTCTGTCGTATCCTTCCTCAGAGTGGGCCAGAAGTATCCCTTCCTGACCACCCTTGCTTCCAACGTTCTACCCCCCCCACCCCTGAATGTCTACCACATTCTCTGGAGTGCACTTCGTCGAAAATTCTTGGGATCTCTTTCTCTGCCACACATCGCGCCAAAAGGCACGATAACATCTTTCAATTTAATCCCCCTTCGTGCATAAGATAGTGAGCCGCTTTATGTCATAAGCCCTTTGCTTCCTTGACTCCTTCGGGGAGGCTACCTGTATTGAAGAAGGCAACGAAGGGATCCACCCATGGTGGTAATCGATCCACTTCCATTAACTCCCCCTCCTTGATCGCGGGATGAAATAGCTCGGTCAAGGTCCCCCCACGGGGTCCAAACTTGGCCAATCGGTTCGTTGCTTCATTCTCTTCCCAAGGGACGTGATGAATTGAGAACGCTCGGAACCCACCAATGATCACCCTCGCCTTGGACAAGTACTTCTGGAGGGTGGATCTCGAGCTTCTTATTCTCCCTTGATCTGCGACGCCACCACCAGTGAATCTGTGAGCACTTCCACGTCGTGAACACCGAGCTCCTTAGCCAACCGCAACCCGGCTATGACAGCCTCATAGTCCGCCTGATTGTTTGTGATCGGGAAGTGCAACGCCACTGCTTGCTCTATGGTGACCCCTTGAGGGCTTACCAACACTACCCCTCCTCCAAGGGAATGCTTCCCCGAGGCTCCGTCAATGTACATCTTCCATGCTTCCCTTGGCAGTGCTTCCCCCCCCTCCAGCTCTATGACATAGTTGGCCAAGAAGTCAGCCACCGCCTGCGCCTTGATGGAGAACCTTGACATGAAGGAGACGTCGAACTCGCTGAGCTCAATGGACCACTTGGCCAACCGCCCTGAGCGTTCCACCCCTTCAAAGATCTTGCGCAGTGGGTGGTCGGTCACCACCTTGATTTAGTGGGCTTGAAATTATAGCCAGAGCTTACTGCCCGAGATGATCAGAGAGAAAGACAACTTATCTATGATGGGGTAGCGTAGCTCAACCTTCTTTAAGATCCTACTGACATAGTAGATGTGTATTTATCTCTTCCCTTCTTCCCTTAGCAACACAGAACTCACATCCTCAGCCCCTACCCCAAGGTACAAGGCCAAGTCCTCCCCCTCCTTCGGGCTCTGTAGGAGCAACGATTGGGATAGTTGAGCCTTCAATGCCCGGAAAGCCTCCTCACATTCCTCCGTCCACTCAAATTATTTGTTCCCCCACAACGTTTTGAAGAAGGGTGATCATTTCTCCCCGACACGGGAGAGAAACCGACTCAGCCCGGCCAGCTTACCCGTTAAGCGCTGAACCTCCTTGGAGTTAGGAGGCGATTCCAATTCCACGATGGCCATCACCTTATCCGGGTTAGGCTCGACCCCCGTCAGGGTTAAAAGGTGTCCGAGAAACTTGCCTTGGCTTGCCCCGAATACACACTTCTGGGGGTTTAGCCTCATATTGAACCTTCGTAGGGTCGCGAACGTCTACTCCAAGTTAAGTAGGTGTGAACCTATATCCCTGCTCTTTACCATGAGGTCATCGATATAGAACTCCAGGTTCCCACCCCTCTAGGTTTTAAACACTCGATCCATCATTTGTTGGTACGGATCTGGTGATAACCTGAAAAAGCATCCAAAAAACTCATAATAGAAAAACCGATGGCTAAATCAACAAGCACGTCAATTCGAGGCAGGGGGTAGCAATCCTTATGACATGATTTATTCAATAAAGAGAAATCTACACACATATGCTACCTCCCATCACCCTTCTTTACCATTACCACATTTGAGACCCATCCTGGGTACTGGATCTCCGAGATGAAGCCTGCATCAAGAAGCTTCTTGACCTCCTCGCGGATTGGCTCCTCCATCTTGGTGGTGATGGTCCTCATCTTCTGGCGAATGGGATGCATCTTGGAATCCAGGTTCAGATGGTGGCAAGCCACATCTACGTCGATGCCCGACATGTCCGTCGCGCTCCAGGAAAAGATGTCAACATTTTTTTGGATGCACTCCTGCATCCTTGCCTGGTCTTCTGGGCGCTAGCCTCCGCTGATCCTTACCTTCTATCCCTCTACCCCTTGCTCCCATGCAGTCTTCTCTCTAGCCTCACCTAGGCTCACCACTCCTCTCTCCACAACCTCCTATTCAGTCTTCTCTCCAGCCTCACCTAGGATCACCTCTCCTTCCCCCGTAGCTTCCCCCTCCATCGTCATCTCCTTATCTAGTTACTCTGCCTCTACCATCCAAGAAATGGTATTGACGGCAGTCATGTAGCACTGCCCCGCCAACTTCAGATCCCCCCTGATCCTGACCTGCACTCCTCCATTGCTAAACTTTAGGAACTGATGAAACGAGGAGGAGATGAAATGAAAGACGCTGATAAGAGGCCGCCCAAAGATTGCGTTATAGCTGCTCGGAGCGTCAACGATGACGAACCGACATTTCCTCGATACCCCCCTACATCACATGCAGCCCTACCCCTCCTTCAACTTCCTTCCGCTCCCCCGAGAACCCAAACAACGGTCCATCCGAGGCTAGAACCCTCCGAGGTTCCACCTTCATCTCTTCAAAGGCTTTCTTGAATATTACATACACGGAGCTGCCATTGTTTACTAGAATCCTGGAGACCGTCAAATTTTCTACCGCCGTCTGGACCACCAAGGCGTCACAGAATGGGTCTTCGTAGTCAGGCATGTCTTTCACCGAGAAAGTGATTTTTCCTCCTGTGTGTGTGTGTGTGTGTGGGGGGGGGGGTCTGGGAGGTCGAGGCGGCGCTCCTTCGATACATGGTTTGGAAGCTCCCTTTACGGGTGGCTTTGATCCCCACACCCCCATGGATCACCATGATCCCTCCCCAGGATCCTACGTCCACCCGGTCTTCACATCTATCCTCTGCTCATCCTTGCAGAACATCCTCAATCCTTATGGGGGTTGCTGCTGGACCTCCCCTAGATGCTCTTATCTCTAGAAACTCCAGGCAGGTGGCTGTTGCGTGACCCACGTCCTGGTGAAAGTCACAGAAGGGCAATGCCAGCCTTCCCTCTCTCCTCCTCGCTCCTCCCTGAGCTCTTCTCCTTCCTCCTCTTACCCTCACTATCTCCATCGCTTCCTACTGCAGCGGGAGGGGGGCCCTCTGTCCCTGCCTACAGACCGGCTGGTTGAACCTTCTTTGCTCACGGTGGTTGTCCCTTCCCTAGAAACCACCACCCTATCCCTGAGTGTGACCTTCCTGGGCCTATAGCCCAACCTGTTGTTCGGTTCTCACGGCCCCCAAACTTGCTGCTGCCCCTGCCCTCGGCATTCCTCCCTCCTTCTCTCCTCTCTCTGCTCTCTCTACATCCCTGCTCCCGATTCCTTCCCATCATCCTCCGCCAACTTAGCCAAACTCTTGGCAAACGCCGGATTGGCCGTCTCGATCTCGATTTCCTTTTTCGCCCTCTCCATGAGCTCCTCGAAGGAGGGGGGGGGGGACTCTCTTCAGCTCTATGCTAAAGAAGTTGGACCTCAGCCCAAGGGTGAAGGCAAGCATCACCGTGTATCATGAAATCTCCTGAACCTGCAAAATCTCCTCCTGGAACCTATCGACATAGCGTCCCAGCGTCTCCTCCGGCCTTTGCTTGATGTCAAACAAGCACTCTGATCCCTTCTTCCTCTTTTTGGACGTTGAGAACCTCAACAAGTACCCTCGTTGCAGATGTTGGGTTTCTCTATGAGGATGGCACAATACTTGTGCACGCAGTGGAAGAATAAAACATCAAGAAAACCCAAAAGAAATGGGATCAGGCCAAGGTAGTTGAATCAAGAAGTCAACAAACAACTAAGCAAAAATTACCTCGGTGGCGTTGAGTCATAACTCAACGGAGATGCTCCAAGCTTCCGGTTCTTGCTGGTGGCGAGTTCTACGTGGAATAATGTCCACGTATCTGCAGAGATCCACACGAGCGGAGAACACCGATCTTTCCGTCGCACGGAAAATCGGGAAGGAGAAAGACTGCACCTTGCTTTCCCACAGACTGCTAGGTCCGCGCCAGGGATTGCAACACCAGCGACGATCACCGGAGAGAAGGAAGTCGACAGAGCGAGCACGGCGGCGACGGAACACTTCCGTCGGCGGCGGGATTCGGGATCGGCGGAACGAACGGAACGACAGAACGCTTCCGTCACGGGATTCGGTTCGATCAGCTGCCAGAGAGTATACCCGAAAACCCTAAGTGTCCTTTTTATACCAAAGGTATAAATAGACTTAGGAATATCGCTATCCGCAGACCACCCAGAAAAATAGGGTTCCAGAATCGGCGAGTATCAGTCTGCGAGAATCATCGACAATCGGCGAGAATCGGCGAGCAGAATCGGCGAGAATCAGTCGACGAGTATCACCTAGGATCGGCGAGAATCAGAGTACAATACTCGACGATTCTCGCCGAACGCGGGGTGGACCATACTCGTCGACCGTCGACCCGCGGTCGATGATACTCGACGATTCTCGTCGATCGTCGACCCGCGGTCGATGATACTTGACGATTCTCGTCGATCGTCGAACTTGGGTTGACGACACTCGTCGATCCGCGATCGATGACTCTTACCAATCCTTCAAGGCAACATTTGCCCAACCCAACGATCCTTTAAGGCAACACTTTGCCCAAAACCCCATTCAGGTCGGTGATTGGTAACCTTTACCAATACAGTCAATCATCCAACTTCTCCACATCTCTTATGTGCGACCCTGCAAGCTCATATCACGTTGGCAGTGATATTACATGTTTGACCACTTTTAGATCACCATGGTAACTCCAACAGACTCCCACTTGATCTTGAAAAGATCAAATCAAAAACCTCACAAACAATGAGCGACATCTAAAAATGCATCATTGCTCCCCAAGCAATAAGAGTTTATAACTCATAAGCCTTTATGACCAACGTATCAGCGTTGTCTTTGTCCCTTTGTCCCTTACATCCAGAAAGAACTAGAGGCATGGACCGTGTCACCCTCGTAATAGCTCAATACAAGTTTCTTGATCCAGGACGGACTTCCAGAGAATGGTGAGTCCAATATCACATATTGACTCAACCAAGCATGGCCATGCATTTCTCAGTCCAGTTCCATCAAGGGGCCCATGGATGCAACTCCTGTCATACAGGAGGACAAATCCCATATCTGCTCACACACAAACACCCAAATGATTCGTAACATGCCCAACATCCACCCTTATCATCAACCTTTCTCAAGGAAGACTTTAGATGGCATCAAAGCACGCTCTTCCTCACTTGATGAATGCTGTGACTTCAGGTCAGAGTACCACAACACCATTGTCAATTGAGACCTACTCGTGACACGATTGGATGACAATCCACATAGTAGTCTCAGGTTGGGTCTGTCCAGTACAACTTGTTCACTAATAAGTACCCACGTGATGACTTGATATCACAATATCATGACCTGTGAGAACCGGTCATCAGTCAACGCACGTGCTAGCCTTTATGTACCATCATCACCCTTAGTTTCTATGATGATACTCGACCAGGGACCTTTTAAGAATGAAGCTTCAAATAAATCACAGGCTCTCACATTCAAGTCATGTACTTGATGTCCCATGTAAGCGAACATTCTAAGGGTATCTATTATGTTAACATTTAACTATCATATAGAAAAGCTCATAATAAAAGAATTTGCCATTAATTGTAAGAGAAAAACTAGGTACATTGTTCATCATATGAACAAATAGCCAACAAAATATATGTTTACATGCAATCCACAAGATTCTCGCTAGAGTTGATCATTTGGGTATCGTATACCCATCGATCTAGTATGACCATCATGCTTTCTCTGCGTGAGAGGCTTTGTCAGTGGATCCGCAATATTTTCCTCAGTCAGCACTCTGCAAATGTTCACATCTCCTCGTTCGACAATCTCACGAATAAGATGAGACCGCCGAAGTATGTGCTTGGAGCGCTGATGGGATCTAGGTTCCTTAGATTGTGCAATTGCACCATTGTTATCACAGTAGAGAACTATGGGACCAACAATGCTAGGAACTACATCAAGCTCGCCGATGAATTTCCTAATCCATACAACCTCCTTCGCCGCATTAGCTGCGGCGATGTACTCGACCTCTGTTGTAGAATCAGCAACTGTCTCTTGCTTGGAACTTTTCCAGCTCACAGCTCCTCCATTCAGGCAAAACACAAAACCTGACTGAGACTTGGAGTCGTCTCTATCAGTTTGGAAGCTAGCATCCGTGTAACCACTTACAACGAGCTCTTCCTCTCCACCATACACCAAGAACACATCCTTAGTCCTTCTCAAGTACTTCAGGACATTCTTGACTGCAATCCAGTGACACTCACCGGGGTCTGACTGATACCTGCTAGCCATGCTCAAAGCAAAGGAGATGTCGGGTCGAGTACATAACATCGCGTACATGATTGATCCAATTGCCAAAGCATATGGAATCAACTTCATGCGGTCCTTATCTTCATAAGACTTTGGACACTGGTCCTTAGAGAGATTCACACCATGAGACATGGGCAAAAATCCTTTCTTGGACTCAAGTATATTGAACCGCTTCAACACTTTTTCGATGTACGTACTCTGGGTCAAACCCAGCAACTTCTTCGATCTATCTCTATAGATCTTAATACCGAGTATATAAGTCGCTTCACCCATATCCTTCATTGAAAAGCAGTTCCCTAGGTTGTTCTTAACAATTTTCAGGGTAGGAATGTCATTCCCAATCAACAGTATGTCATCTACATACAGTATCAGGAAGACAACAATGCTCCCACTGATTCGCTTGTAAACACAAGGCTCATCTTCATTTTTGATGAAACCAAACTCTTTGATTTTCTCATCAAAACGAAGATTCCAACTTCGAGAGGCCTGTTTCAGTCCATATATGGACTTATTCAGCTTGCATATTTTAGTGGCTTCATCTGGGGATACAAAACCCTCGGGTTGTGTCATATACACTTCCTCAAGGAGGTTTCCATTAAGGAAAGCCGTTTTGACATCCATCTGCCAGATCTCGTAGTCATAATACGCAGCAACAACAAGCAATATCCTTATGGACTTTACCATAGCAACAGGGGAAAAGGTCTCATCATAGTCAATACCATGAATTTGCTTGAAACCCTTAGCCACCAGTCGCCCTTTGAATGTCTGCACATTCCCATCCATGTCGGTCTTCTTCTTGAAGACCCACTTGCACCCTATGGGTCGAACCCCTTCAGGTGGTTCCACCAAGTTCCAAACTTGGTTTGCATACATGGAGTCCATTTCGGATTTCATAGCCTCAAGCCATTTGTCGGAGTCCGGTCCATTCATAGTCTCTTGGTAGGTTGCTGGTTCATCATCATGATCCATAAGCAACGCATTACCTATTTGAGACACGAGAAATCCATATCTCTCAGGCTCAAACCTCGGTCTACCAGATCTACGTAGGACTTGTGTTCCTTGAGCAGGTTCTCTAGCTACAACATCTTGTAGTCCTGTCTCAGAATCCAATTCCGGTTCATTCACTATATGTGATTCTTGAACTTCTTCAAGCTCTACCTTTTCAGTCTTTCTTGATAAGAACTCTTTCTCCAAGAAGACACCAGTCCTTGCGACAAACACTTTGCCCTCATACGGTAGGTAAAAGTAATACCCTTTCGTTTCCTTAGGATATCCCACCAGATAACATTTATCCGATTTGGGTTCCAGCTTGTCAGGCATTTGATGTCTCACGTATGCCTCACAGCCCCAAATTTTAATGAACGACATACTAGGACGCTTCCCAGTCCATATCTCATATGGTGTCTTCAGAACCGTTTTCGTTGGAGCGCGATTCAATGTCATTGCAGCAGTCTCTAAAGCAAAACCCCAAAAGGAAACAGGCAAGTCTGCATGGCTCATCATCGAACGTACCATGTCTAACAGAGTATGATTTCTCCTCTCAAACACACCATTATGTTGTGGTGTTCTAGGTGGAGTGAGCTGTGATACAATACCACACTCTTTCAGATGATCACGGAACTCATGACTCAGGTATTCGCCACCTCGATCAGATCGGAGTGCTTTAACCCTTTTACCCAACTGGTTTTCTACTTCATTCTTAAACTCTTTGAACTTTTCAATGGTCTCGAATTTGCACTTCATAAGATACACATATCCGTATCTACTGAAATCATCAGCAAATGTAACAAAGTAGAAATACCCACCTCTAGCCATGGAACTCATGGGTCCGCATACATCACTATGTACAACACCCAAGAGATCCACATCCCTCTCAGTATAACCAGTGAAAGGAGCTTTAGTCATCTTGCCTAACAAACAAGATTCACATCGTTCAAATGATTCATAATCAAATGAGTCCAAAAGTCCATCTCTATGGAGCTTGGATACGCGCTTCTCGTTGATATGACTCAAACGACAATGCCAGAGAAATGTAGGGTTCGAGTCATTTGTTCTTAGTCTTTTATTATTTTCAACATTACAGATCAGATGGTCCAAGTTCAAAACATAAAGACCATTAAACAATTGGGCTACATCATAACAAACATCATTCTTAAATATAAAACAACAGTTGTTCTTAATTATAAAAGAAAATCCAATCATGTCCAAACATGAAATAGATATAATGTTTCTAGTTATGGCCGAAACAAAATAACAATTATCTAGTTCTATTACAAGCCCACTGGGCAAAGAAAGACGGTAAACCCCTACGGCTACAGCAGCAACTCTTGCTCCATTGCCGATGCGGAGGTCCACCTCCCCTTTACTCAGGAATCTTCTCCTTCCCAGTTCCTGCACATTTGTACAAATGTGAGAACCACATCCGGTATCCAATACCCAAGATGAAGGAGCAAAAAGGTTTATCTCTATAACGTGAATATTTGAAGCAGAAGTCATACCTCCCTTCATTTTCTGCATACCTTCAATGTACGAAGGACAGTTCCTCTGCCAATGACCAGCCTTGCCACAGTGGTGGCATTTCCCTTCCTTCACCGTGCTTTTCCTTTTCATCAGTGCAGAAGATTTGGGCTCAAGACATGACTTAGGTCCCACCTTCGTCTTCTTAGACCCCTTGGCCTTGCCCTTGCCCTTAGGCACCATCAGTATGGGGCTGGCAGGCTTGGCCTTCTTTATATTGATTTCGGCAGTTCTCAACATGCCTAGGAGTTCGGGCAGTGTCTTGTCTATTTCATTCATGTTATAGTTCAAGACGAACTGCTCATAACTGTCCGGCAATGATTGCAGGATCAGATCTGTGGCCAACTCTTGACCAAGAGGAAAACCCAGCCTTTCAAGGTTCTCTATATACCCAATCATCTTGAGTACGTGAGTCCCTACTGAGTCTCGAACTCCCATCTTGCACTGAAACAACGCTTTTGTGATGTCGAACCTCTCTTGACGAGCCTGCCCTTGAAACATTTTCTTGAGATGCTCGTTAATCTCCTTGCACCCCATGTTCTCATGTTTCTTCTGAAGCTCAGAGTTCATAGTGGCAAGCATAAGGCATTCGACATCTAAAGCATCGTCAGTATACTTCTTATAAGTATCCTTCTCAGCACGGGAAGAGTTCCCGGTCGGCACCTCGGGTGCTTCTTCTTCCAAGACATAGAGCTTTCGCACTTGCCTGAGAACAATTCTCAGGTTCCTGTACCAGTCCATGTAATTAGTCCCACTGAGCTTATCCTTCTCAAGGATGGCTCTCAGAGACAATGTGGAGTTTGAAACACTTGCCATGGAATTCTACAAGAATTTATGCAGAATAAAATCAGTACCTAGATTTCAAATACAATTTATTTTAATTTGGACTCCAATTAAAACACTCCCACTATTTTATTCGAAATGATAGCCCTCACTAACAATTCGGAGAGTTCATGCGAGCTACTCTCTTAGTGGACAAGATCCGTATTTCACCAACACAATGAGTCAGCTTTGGCTTTCCTCTCACGATGCGGTTATTTAGGTAGACAACGCTTGCCAATTGCATCCTCATGCAATTCCTGTATGGTTGGTGAATAACTCCTTACTCGCATCCATCATATGGTGCATGCCAACCCTATGCCTCTAGGCACTCAACCTTTGAGGTCACCTAGTTAAGCTGGACCCGATGTCGACAGTGGGATATCACAATTATCCGCTCACACCCTTACCAAGATAGATTAATGCACCTTGCTTTGGCAAGCCCACACTTCATCGATCGAGGTAGGAAGAGTGTCATCCATCGGAAGGCATCCAAACACTTAATATTTGATGAAGGGATTTTAATTATAGGTTAACAGTTAACCATGATCAACATTTGATCAATGTGCACATCCAAGGAAAAACAAATTTTTTTTTAAAACCACATGCATCCCTTATGTGCACAACCTGACACCATCAACATTTGATAGAAGGAAGGGCTAAATCTGAACATCCGGAAACTTCCAAATCCTCAGATTTACATGCATTGGACAAAGGCAAAGATAACTCAACTTAAAGCAGTAGACAAGCTCATCTCTCTATGTTGGATTCAAAATCTAAAACAAAATCGAGGGATGGTTACTGCTAAGGAGACTACAATTTCTAAGAAATAGAAATTTCCACGAAATCCCAGACGTTCTTTGTGGGGTACCAAGACTAAATCTAGACATTTAGAACACTTCTAAATCCCTAGGTTTACACGCACTGGAATAACAAAACTTCCAATATAACAATCATGGCCGAACCTCCCTCTGATACCACTGTTGGGTTTCTCTATGAGGATGGCACAACACTTGTGCACGCAGCGAAAGAAAAAAATATCAAGAAAACCCAAAATAAATGGGATCGGGCCATGGTAGTTGAATCAAGAAGTCAACAAACAACTAAGCAAAAATTACCTCGGTGGCGTTGAGTCACAACTCAACGGAGATGCTCCAAGCTTCCGGTTCTTGCTGGTGGCGAGTTCTATGTGGAATAATGTCCACGTCTCTACAGAGATCCACACGAGCGGGAGAACACCGATCTTTCCGTCGAATGAAAATCGGGAAGGAGAAAGACCGCACCTTGCTTTCCCACGGACTGCTAGGTCCGCGCCAGGGATTGCAACACCAGCGATGATCACCGGAGAGAAGGAAGTCGACGGAGTGAGCACGGTGGCGGCGGAACACTTCCGTCGGCGGCGGGATTCGGGATCGGCGGAACGAACGGAACGACGGAACGCTTCCGTCGCGGGATTCTGTTCGATCAGCTGCCAGAGAGTATACCCGAAAACCCTAAGTGTCCTTTTTATACCAAAGGTATAAATAGACTTAGGAATATCGCTATCCGCAGACCACCCAGAAAAATAGGGTTCCAGAATCGGCTAGTATCAGTCGGCGAGAATCATCGAGAATCGGCGAGAATCGACGAGCAGAATCGGCGAGAATCAGTCGGCGAGTATCACCTAGGATCGGCGAGAATCAGAGTACAATACTCGACGATTCTCGCCGAACGCGGGGTGGACCACACTCGTCGACCGTCGACCCGCGGTCAATGATACTCGACGATTCTCGTCGATCGTCGACCCGCAGTCGATGATACTCGACGATTCTCGTCGATCGTCGAACTTTGGTTGACGACACTCATCGATCCGCGATCGATGACTCTTACCAATCCTTCAAGGCAATATTTGCCCAACCCAACGATCCTTTAAGGCAACACTTTGCCCAAAACCCCATTCAGGTCGGTGATTGGTAACCTTTACCAACACAGTCAATCATCCAACTTCTCCACATCTCTTATGTGCGACCCTGCAGGCTCATATCGCGTTGGCAGTGAGATTACATGTTTGACCACTTCTAGATCACCATGGTAACTCCAACAGCAGATCCTCGAAGCAGTAGATCAAACTCGCAGGAAATTGGTGGAAACAGTCCCTGGACTTCTCCGTCAGAGTCATAGCGAAGAGCCTACACTCGAAGACATCCGACATTTGCCTTATGGAGATGACATCTTCAAACCACTGCACATGCTGCGTGGGGTCGTCCCTCCCCATATAGTAGGTCATGTCTGGCTCCAGGAAGCCCTCCGAAATCGGAGCTGAGATAATGAGCTCACTGAGGGGCTTCTGTCCACTACCTGCTGAGAGGTTTCATCGCACGAACTCGACTCGCTTGCCCTGTCCGCACTGGTCTGTCCTGGGAACAACTCCCACCTGGGGACATCCCTTTCCGCAGCCTCTACTGAAATCTCCTTTACCGAGCATTGCTCGGGAGCGTTCTCGTCCAACGACACAGCAGCCACCATCGGGACCTGAGGAGTCTCCCACTCGTCACTTGCCAAGAAGGCCAAGTGGATGGTCTGCAAGACTTCTCGCCTGAAGTTCTCCAACATCCCCAACATCACCCCACTTCCCCGAGAGGGAGAACCTCCCGAGCCAGCTCCTTGTCCTTCACCTCCTGCCACGAGACTTGGCTTGAGATTTTCTTGTATCAGCTATGGTCCGCGCTCCCCACACCAGAAATATTGAAGCCAAAAACTGGCCTCAACGAGAGTTCGTTGAAGCCAAAACCTGGCCTCAATGAGAGTTCGGATCATGGGGTGTACCCGACACCTATTTCTCGTAAACCTCAACCCAAGGCTAGTTATAAGGACTAAGAACTGACCCAAAGCCTCAGCTAGGAGGTCCCTCCTCTAACCCGGATGTTCTCTGAGCGCTTCCTCTCCAAAGCCAATTGCTAGGCTAGGAGTACCTCAGAAAGCTCTAGGAGGAAAAATGAGAGTATGAGAAAATCTGCCTTTTAGGGTATTATGTGGGTCTATTTAAAGTTTTTTAGTATCCAGTCTGCAAAAAATATAATCCTGCTGCCCTAACATTACTAAAATGCTCGTGGGCCGGTTTGCCAATAGCCAAATTTCGCTGTTTCTGAGGATCTAAATGCAGACCTAGGGGCATTTAGGTAATTTAAGGTCTGGGTTAAGCAGGAGCGTTAAGTGGAGAGGCATCACTCAATGCCTAGGAGCATTGAGTGGAGAAGCACCACTCAACGCCAAGGGCTAGCGGGAGCATCGAGTGGGGAAGCATCACTCAACGCCAAGGGTTGGCGGGAGTGTCGAGTGGAGAAGCATCATTCAACGCCAAGGGTTGGAGGGAGCGTGGAGTGGAGAAGCACCACTCAATGCCAAGGGGTGATGGGAGCGTCGAGTGGAGAAGCATCACTCAACGCCAAGGGCTGACGGGAGCATCGAGTGGAGAAGCATCACTCAACGCCAAGGGCTAGTGGGAGCGTCAAGTGGAGAAGCATCACTTAACGCCACTGGCTGACGGGAGCGTCGAGTGGAGAATCATCACTCAATGAGAAGGACTGATGGGAGCGTCGAGTGGAGAAGCATCACTCAACGCCAAGGGTTGGCAGGAGCGTTGAGTGGAGAAGAATCACTCAACGCCAAGGGCTTTCACCGACCTGAGGAGCGAACCCTTTCCCCTGTCCAGGTTCAGCTATGGCCTGAACCTAAACCCGCTCGACGAAAAAAACTCAAGTCGATGGCTCAGTTCAGCGAATTAATGTTCGACGAATTAATGTTCGACGAATAACTTTTGACGAATGGCATTTGACGAATTAATGTTCGACGAATGGCGTTCGACGAATTAATGTTCTCAGCTCGACAAGTTGAACCTTCTCCGTTCACCTAATTAGAGTTCGACGAATAACGTTCAATGAAATGGCATTACTCGACCCCTGCGTGAGAGCCTTCCCGCCCTCTAACGGTGAGAGCCTTCACACCCACTTTCTTATCTGGTCCAATTTGGAGCCCAAAGTTAGCCCAATTCGGGTCTTTGGGGGGTCTTGGTCCCACCCAACGAATATGGGGTAGTATAAAATACAAGTAAAAATTAGCAGCAACAACAACACAAGAATCTTAAATTGAAATTAACGTTTTTACAGAGCGAGGTATACATTACAAGACATGATTTAAAATGTAACCAAGGGAAACAAAAATTCGCAACAAGTTAACCGCGCGTATAACAAACTATAACCGCTAGTAATTGAAATGCTGAAGGAACTTGAACAGAATCCGCTGATAGATCGGGCGAACTGCTCTGCTTATCCACAACTCGGAGGAACAGAACAAGTCGTAGAGACCGCGACCTGTTGCTAACCGCTAATTGCTATCCTTGTACTGTTCCACACCAAGCTTCCACTAGTTACCTAGCCGCCTGATGTTAGCCTCATAGCCTGCACAGAATCAACTTCCTTAGTCGCAACGATTAGAAAACTGTAATCGCAAAAACAAAGCGCGAGCTAATTTTTACTATTCACTGTTATTTATAACGATCCAAGGACTACTATTTATAGGTGTGAGGAGGAGTGTCGTCAACACCCATAGAGATATGATAACTGCTCATCATACATGTCGGCTAACACTGCGTTTTAGCACAAGTACGGATACAAGAACCAGTCCACTGCTAAAGAAAGGCTATCCATAAAGAAGCGCATACATCATTATTTGTCCGCAAGAACGAATAGATCACCAAGCTTGCGGACACAACTTAAGGTCGCGCAAAACTCCAGCCTGTGACAACCATGCCGCCAACTTGCAGAAAGTCTTTGTTTTAAGAGTAGTTTTACATATAGAGGAGGGGGGGGGGGGGGTGAATAGGTTCCTTATTCTTTTGGATATCTTTTGGATTGGTTATACTATGTGTTTATTTAGTTCAAATAGCATTCAAGAAAGAGACACATCACATATGTATTTATAGTGGTTTCCCAAGGTATGGCTATATCCACCATCCCCTCCCACCTTTCTGACAGAGTGTTAGACAAGGTCAACTTGTCCAATCTCAGCTCATTGAGCTTACAACACAGATCCATCAGGATCTCTCAGACTCCTCCAAGTCCTACCTAGGGCCCAAGGCCCTACCACTTAGAGTAAATGATACACTTACAGCTTAGTGATCCACAGATCACCTACCTCAGACTTAATCAAAGTCCTACACTCAGACTGGGAGGATAGCCCTATACTCAGATCCACCACTGGATCCTACCTCAGAGAATAACTCTCTTACCTCAGGAACACAGACCCTACCTCAGATCTACAGAAGGATCCTACAACTCAGCCTTCATATTTCAGGCTTACAACTCAGATCTAGAAAGATCGATTGAGTTTGTTGTTGTTGACTTGGTCCAGAGAAATTATTCTCTGAGCCTACTTGCTGAACTGAGTAAACTCAACTCTTTCTTCTTCACAACACCAGGAAAGGATCTTCAAGAATATTCTGCTAGTACTGAGAAGTAACTGCAGAGTGTAGTTTCTTTTTACCCAGAAATAAAACTTTCTTACCTTGATGTTGAAATTTGAGTTAATCTTCAGTGAAAAATGTCTCTTCTACAACAACTTGTGTCTGTAATTAACAGACTAACTTTTGAAGCAAGTTTTTGGTAAGCTTCAACTTTTTCGAGAGGAAGAAGATGATAAAAAAAACTTTCTCCTAAAATCCTTGTTTATTCTTTCTCAGGACTCTACATTTGTATCCCGTCGTCCAACGACTCTATGCGCAGTGTGGACCACCGAAATGGGCAACTGTAGTACGCCTTTTACATTAACTGCAGTACTACAGGCAAGTGTCTCCTTTTGTCTTCTTGCAAACAAAACCCATAATATTTGAATTTCTACTGACGTCAACATGACTCAGTGAAAGCCTTTGAATACAAGGGTAGCTTATCACCTAGGGGGGGGGGTGAATAGGTTATTAAGGTCTTTTTTAGTTCTTTAAAACCTTTTACTGTTTTAGGTTCTACTGTGTTTGCTTAGTTCTGCTTTCAAGAAAATAACACACAACACACCAGATATTTATAGTGGTTCCCCAGTATATGGGTGCATCCACTGTCCCTCCCGCCTTTCTAACAGTATGTTAGACAAGGCACTTCTCCAAAAAATTGGCTCCTCAGAGATTACAACACGATCCCACCAGATCACCCAGTCTTCACTAAGACTTACAACACAGGCACTCAGCCCCACCACACAGTAATCACCTGATCACCTAACACAAGAACAAATGCCCGTCAACACAGGATGGGAGATCAGCCCTAACACACAGATCCTACACTAGATCCTACTCTCAGCCTTTATAACTTAGGCTTTACAATACCGATCTCATAGATCCACACACAACCTATAAAATCTAGGTCTTACAACATAGATCTAGAACAGATTTACAGAATTTGAAAGATTAAAATAAATTTGTCTCAAGAGAGTTTGTTCTCTGAATCAACTGCTTCCTGAGCCGAGTGAATCTCAGCTCTATCTTTTTCTTAGCAATAAGAAAGACAATCTTCAATGATCTACTGCTTGTGCTGGAAGTTACTCAGAATCATGATTCTGATCTTGATGATGAAGGAGGAAAGAATGTGAATGATTATCTTCGATTATCTAACCTGTAAGGCAGAATTCAATTACTTCGCCTTTCCTTCTGTCCTGAGAAAAACCCAGATCAGATTTCTTCTTCATTGATCCAAAGATTGATCTTTTGATTTGGCACTGCTTGGATCGAGAAGTAACTTCATCTAGGGCTTGCCTAGACTAATTCTTCTTCCTCAGAGTAACCATCTGATCTTGCTGTAGCAGATGTTATTTGCAGCAGCTAACTCAGAGACTCTTCAGATTTGTCGAATTAAAGTTCTTGTCTCTACAACAATGTCGGGGGGAAGAAGACGAACTCCCGCACCTATTTTTGTGAAATAAATTGATCTGTCAGAATGTTAATTTGATCCAGATCTCAACCTCTATTTATAATCCCGACATCCAGCGAGATGATTGACATGTGTCATTGCTTAATCAACTGATTATATCTTAGTTTTACAGAATGAGACTGATGACATCGTTAGTAATGGATTACAACTCTTTCTTAGTCATTTGAACATTGTTGACTTTTTGTTGACCTTGCTGACATCAGTCATTCTAAACTTAGAATATTTCTAACAAGT
The DNA here is from genome assembly GCA_039583875.1 of Platanthera guangdongensis. Taxonomy (NCBI): domain Eukaryota; kingdom Viridiplantae; phylum Streptophyta; class Magnoliopsida; order Asparagales; family Orchidaceae; genus Platanthera; species Platanthera guangdongensis. The sequence goes on from CM077158.1 coordinate 90,455,231, forward strand.
ACCCAGGTGTTGAGTGCGTTGAGTGAACAAGCATTACTCAACGAATCTGGACTTAGAAAATTTTCAGCTCTATTAGGCGTTGAGTGAGTAAGCTCCACTCAATGCTTTTTAACTTAGTCAACTTCTCAGCTTGTCCAGGTATTGAGAGCATTGAGTGTATAAGCTTCACTCAATGCTTTTTTGCCTTAGCTTGATATTCAACCCTTTCTGCATCCTTGGTGTTGAGAGCGTTGAGTGAACTGACTTCACTTAACGATTCTGGACTTAGAAAAAATTTTGCTCTACATGAAGGCATTGCGTGTGTTGAATACACTCAATGCTTTATCCCTTTGGCATTGAGAGCGTTGAGTGTAGCTTCATCATTCAACACTTTTGTACTTGGCCGCAACTGCTCCACTGCATGACATTGAGAGCATTGAGTGTAGCTTCATCACTTAACGCTTTTGTACTAGCCATTTTTTTGTTTCACTCTTTCCCCTTGGCTTTGACTACTAGATCTTGACTCAAAACTTTCTGTCATCTGGCATTGAGTGAACTGGCTTCACTCAACGCCTGTGGACTTAGACAAATTTTCCAATCTATCTTCTTGGTGTTGACAGAATCAGTATGACGTTGAGTGAACTGGCTTCACTCAACGCTTCTGGACTTATCTTATTTTTCTTTGACAAAAGCTATGTGGCATTGACTTAGGCAGGAATACTCGACGAATTATATCACATGACATTAAGATAGTTGAGAGAGTTGACATCACTCAACGCATGTGGACTTAGCTAGTTTTTTGGCTTCCACTGCTTAGGCTTTGACAGACCCGACTTTATTCATCGCTTTTTGTGCTATGGCGTTGAGTGAACTGCCTTCACTCAACTCCTGTGGACTTAGCTGTATTTCTTCATCCAGCTTCCTTCCTTAAGCCATTTGGCGTTGAGTGAGCTTGCTCTACGCAACGTCTGTGGACTTAGGTAATTTCTTGTCTATACATCTAACTTCTTTGTATCCACCTATCCTATCATTGTAACAAGGACTAACCAGCATGCATTAAGTTGTAACCATAACAAATACAACTTTGTGTATATTATTGACTTGTTTGACTTCTTGCAAATCAGGATCATTGGGATCAATGGACCCAATAATCTCCCCCTATTTGAAGAAGTCAAAACCTCATTTCAATTTCTTAGTCAATGATATACACACCATATTTATAGTAATAAAACACTATAACAAGATAGTTATATGAAGGTTACCTACTCCCCCTATTTAGATGCATCCCTGCTCCACATGTGTTACTGCCACATTTGAGCTTGCTTGATCATCCTTTTATCCTTGATACCACTTGATCCATAACTTGATCAACCCCTTCTCTCCCCCCTTTTGACTTCTGTAGAATAGTCAGGGGGTTTGGCTTCGTTTGATCTTCTTCTCCCCCTAACTGTGTGTAGGAGATCAACAGATACAACTGCTAGCTTCATCTCTTTACAATGCTGAACTTGCTTTTGCAGCTGTTTTAATAGCTCCCCCTCAATTAGAGCACCCTCTATCACATCTTCCTGATAGACAGTTTGGTCTCCACAATCTTTATGCCACTAAAGGTCTTCTCATCCTACAAGAAAAAGAACAAACCTGCAACCAAAAATACTATAGCAAGTAACTGAAGCTAAACTAAGTTCAACATACCCAATTAAAATTTGAAGGTGTTGAATTTTGCTTCATCTAGTGGCTTAGTCAAGATGTCAGCCACTTGCTTGTCAGTGGGAACAAACTCGTGAATAATATCCTCACATTCCACATGCTCTCTTATAAAGTGATATCTAATCTCTATGTGTTTAGTCCTGCTATGTGATACATGATTTCTAAATATAGAAATAGCACTAGTAGAATCACAAAATAAAGAGCTTCTACTTATCTTGAGGTTATAGTCCTGGAGTTGATGCTGGATCCACAACAACTGTGCATAATAGCTCCCTGCATCTATATTTTCTGACTCTGTAGTAGAAATAGAAACACAAGTCTGCTTCTTGCTGCTCTAGGACACTAACCTTCTACTCAGAAACTAATAGGAACCTGATGTAATTTTCCTGTCCTCTCTATGACCTGGAAAGTTCGCATCTGAATTACCAATTAGTTCAAAATACCTATTCCTATGGTAACATATGCCAAGATCTGGTGTGCCCTGTAGATATCTCAAAATCCTCTTAGCAGCAGAGTAATGAGTCTCTTTAGTACATGCCTGATATCTAGCACAAACACGTGTAGCATATATGATGTCTGACCTACTAGAAGTGAGGTATAAAAGAGATCCAATTATTCCTCTAGACAAAGTCTGCTCAACAGGTTTCCCTACCTTATCTTTATCTAAAGACATACTTGATCCCATGTGAGTTTTCATGCTGGAAGCATTCTCCATCGCAAATTTTTTTAATCAACTCCCTGGTAAACTTAGATTGAGATATGGATAATCCATTGTAAGTTTGTCTTACTTGGAGAACCAGGAAGAACTTAAGTTCACCCATGCTGCTCATCTCAAACTTCCCTTGCATAAGTTTGACAAACTTTCAGCAAAGGTTGTCATCAATAGATCCAAAGATAATGCCATCAACATATATCTGAACTAGGATGATCTTTCCCTTAGATTCCCTTAGGAATAGGGTCTTGTCTATCTTCCCCCTTGAGAATTTATTTTTAATGAGGTAGCTAGAAAATGTATCATACCATGCTCTAGTGGCATGCTTTAGCCTATATAGATCTTTACTTAGTCTATGAACAAAACCGGAATGGTTAAAAATAACAAAACCCTGAGGTTGTTCAACATAGACTTCTTCCTTCAAGTCTCCATTCAGGAAGGTTGACTTCATATTCATTTGGTAGACTCTGAAACCTTTGTATGCAGCATATGTAAGGAATAATATGATAGATTCTAGTCTTGCTACAAAGACAAAGGTTTGATCAAAGTCAATACCTTCTTCTTATTTGTATCCCTGAGCTACCAGCCTAGCTTTGTTCTTAACTATAATGTCATTTTCATCAAGTTTATTCTTGTAGATCCACTTGGTTCCAATGATTATATGTCCTTGAGGTCTGAGAACCAACTTCCAGACCTTACACATTTTAAACTGGTTCAGTTCCTCTTGCATAGCTACAATCCAAAACTGGACTTTGTTAGCCTATTCAAATTTCTTAGGCTCAACTTGTGACAAGAAACTGGAGTACATTGTTGTGTTGAGACATCCGTTCCTTGTCACTACAAATTGGCTTGCATCACCAATAATCTGGTGGCCTGGATGATCCCTCAGATGTCTTACTACTGGAGGTTGCCTTGCTTCATCATCATACTCTTCACGATGAAGATCTTTATCCACTTCTCGCGTGCCTTCATCCACTTATCGTGTGCCTTATACTTCCTCTAGAATACACACACCCTCAACTTTGTCTTCACTTATTGAAGTAGCTTCCTTGAAAGTGAGCTTATCCAACATTAGTTCAGTACTTGCAGAAGTAGAAGAAGAGCTTGACAGCTCATTATTAATTATATTTGACACATCAAATACTACATTAACTGACTCCTCTACAACTTGACTTGTCAAGTTGTAGATCCTATAAGTCTTACTATGATTGTTGTATTCAACAAAGATCCCCTCATAGGACTTGACAACAAACTTAGTTATATAGGATTTCCCATTGTTGAGCATAAAGCACTTGCTCCCAAAGATTCTGAGATATGCAAGGTTTGGTTTTCTGCCCTTCAAGATCTCATAGGGATTCTTTTTGTGGCCCTTGGTGATAGAAGCCCTGTTGAGGACATGACAAGCAGTGCTACTGCCTCAGCCAAAAAATATTCTGGGAGAGATGTGTCATTTAGTAAAGTCCTTCCAACTTCTATGAGAGTCTTATTCTTCCTCTCAGCAACCCCATTTTGCTGGGGTGTTCTTGGAGAGGAAATATCTTACGGAATCCCATATTCTTCACAGATTCTTGTCATGCATTCAGATTGAAATTCGGTCACATGGTCACTTCTAATTTCGACCACAGTACTGTCCGACTCATTCTATATTTGCTTGACAAATGTCTTGAAGACATTAAGGGTTTTAGACTTTTTCTTGAAAAAAACCCAAATAAATATGGAAAAGTCATCAACAACCATAAATGTGTAGACTTTCCCACCTAGACTATGAACTGACATTGGACCAAACAAGTCCATATACAAGAGGTATAAACACCTCACAGAATTTTTAGTCTCAATGCTTTTGAAGGAAGCTTTGGTCTGTTTGCCCTTTTGGCAAGCAGAGCAAATTCCTTCTTTAGTGCATTTTATGTTAGGACCATTCCTAACCAACTCTTTTCTATAGAGATTACCTATAGTCATATAATTCAAATGAGCTAGCCTCTTGTGCCATTTGACACAGTGTGAGACTTTTTATTTACAACTAAGAAAATGAGAGAGTTTGAAGTTAGACAAAAAAAAATTAGACAATTAACTTTCCCACTCCTAGTGTCAGTCAAAATGACCTCTTGGTCACTTGATATCCTAATATGGAACTTATCCTTGTGGAATGATATGGCATAACCAAGATCACATAATTGGCTTATGCTTCTAAGGTTGTGTTACAATCCTTCTACATAAGCCACTTTTATGAAAGTGACTAAGTCATTAGTAATCTTACCATAACCTTTGGTGATCCCTCTGTCTGATCCACCAAATATCACATTAGGTCCATCATTTACTGGAATGAACTCCTTTAGATTGCTCTTTGTTTCAGTCATGTGTCTGGATCAACCATTGTCCAAGTACAATATAGGGGTGTGGATACTTGGACTAACCTACAAAACATATTTATTTTACCTTAGGATCCCAATATTTATTGGGTCCTAGGTGTATGTTAATCTGATAATGCCTACCTGCAGCTCTTCTGACAGGCAAGCTAACATTAGCTCTCTGCATGCTATGATTGTGCCAGCAATCAATAGCAAAGTGGCCTACCTTGCCATAACACCAGCACTCATGGATGTTGTATCTTCTTTTCTGAGTTAGTATAGTGGTTGTGTTGACAGTAGCTCTTTGTCTAGAAGGTGCATCAGCAGACCTGTTCTTTTGTTTCCCAGCCCCAGTTTGACTACTGATGGGTCTGACAGTAGAAGTGCTTTAGATATCTTGAGCCCTACCAGCAGCTACCTTTTTTCAGAAAGCACACTCTTGATGGTCTCTGAGATGCCCAAGTCTATTCTACTGATAAACTTTCCCTTGGTCTTAGAGTTGGTTTGAATATTTTGAGAACAGTCTATAACTTTACCATCGAGTGAAGGGGCTGGTGCACCAAAAACAAATGGTCCGGGATGGGCCATGTGAATTTCCTTATGGGGAGCCTTGAAGGCACTTACCCCCTACTATAGCTTCCACCATAGTGGAGAACACCTTTGTTCCCACTAGTGGACCTACGTTTCATCCAGTGACCATAGATGCTCTATTGGTCATATTGTTTGAGGGTAGCAGTACTATACTAAATTTAACAGGAGGCTTGGAGGCTAGTGGCTACATTGGAGCTTTTTTCCTTTCCCTTGGGATTGACATCTCTTATTCTTCCCTTGAAACCCAACTGCTTCTTACCTATTTTGGAGGAGAAGAAGTCTATCAAGGGAAGCACTGAACTTGGCTTGGAGTAGTTAGCCACAGTCCTCCTTTCCATCCCAAGTAATTCTTCCAGATCCCTTATATGGTTATCCTGATACTCAATGGTGCCTATCTTAATGAAGGAAATGGTTTCTAGTTCACTGATTTCCATCAGTTTTAGATCCAGCAATTCTACATGCTGGGAAGTAGCAAGCTGAAGGGAGAATATTTCCTTAGCCTGCTTCTTGGCTAGCATCCTTCTTTTCTTGAAATCATTCAGCAAGAAACCACACATGTCAATAACTGAATTGACATCTTCCTCTGATTCAGACCCACCTTTATCACAGTATTGAGATGCTTCTAAACTAGGACCAGTCTTATAATTAGACTTAGATGAAGAGTTGGATGGAGAGTGCACCTTAGATGGTCTAGGATGATCCTGGCAAGATTCTTCATCTAATCTAGCCATCAGCCCAATGTAGGCTTCATCTTCATCATCTGACTTTGGGGAGGATGAGTTAGTCCAACTTTTCTCCTTCTTAGCAAAGAAGGTCTTCTCCTTCTTGCCCTTCTTATGGTGGTGATTTTTCTCATCAGCCTCCTTCTTCTTCACAGGACATTCAGCCATAACATGCCCTAGCTTGCTGCAGTAAAAATAGATAACCTTATTAGAAACATGTTTACCAGGTTTTGGGTCATACCTGCACTCCTTGGAGGGTTTCTTCTTGGTTTTATAATATTCCTCCTTGTGTTGAAAGGAAGAGGTAGGTCTGCTCCTCCACCCTTCTTCATCATCATCTTCAGAAACTGCCTTGAGAAAGCAGCCAATTCTTCATCAGACATATTACAGTCTGATGTCTCTTGATCTGAATTTTCTGACTCAGCTGGCCTTCTTGAGGGAGAAGGACTCTTCTCCTTGTTTCTCTTGGATCTATCAGCCTTGAATGCCACAATAGTTTCTTTAGCTTAGACTTTGTTGGTCTTCTCTTCCTCCTTCCTTACAGTCAGCTGCATCTCATATGACAGCAACTTAACAAATAGTGTGGATGGTGGAGCATCTGCAAGATTTGCCACTTCTCTAATGACACATATCTTAGTATCATAATATCTAGTAAGAGACCTAAGGAACTTATCATTTAGCTCATAGTTGCTAAATACCCAACCATAGGTCCTTAACTTATTAATAGTTCTAAAAAATCTTTTATAGAAGCTAGCTATGGTCTCCTCCCTGATCTGTCTGAAAATTTCATACTCTTGATTGAGCACTTACTTTCTATCTTCTCTAACTTCCTCAGTACCTTTCATGTAAATTACCAAAGTGTCCCACATTTCATTTGAGGTTTTGCAGTGCACCAAGTTTTGAAAGGTGGAGTCATCTATAACATTAACTATAATATTTTGTGCCCACTTATCCATTATAGCTAAAATGACTTCATCCTTAGTCATTTCAGTATACTTCTTTGGAGTCTGAATGTTTGCATCAAGGATAGATACCTCCATAGGGATGAAGGGTCCTTCTTGAACTGTTATGTAGATCCTAGGATCAGATGCCTCCATGAACAATCTGACCCATTTCTTCCATATACCAAAATTCTCCTTCCTGCAGAGAGGAAGTTTCATGGATCCTAACACTTTGTGATTCTCTACTAACACCATCTAAACCTTCTAACAGCTACCCTGGAGATCTACTCAGACTATTAAGCCATTTTTTAGTAACCTCCCTCTATTACCACTTGAAAGTCTTTGAATACAAGAGTAGCTAATCACCTTGAGGGGGGGGGGGGGTGAATATGTTATTAAGGTTTTTTTAAGTTCTTTAAAACCTTTTACTGTTTTAGGTCCTAATGTGTTTGCTTAGTTTTGCTTTAAAGAAAATAACACACAGCACACCAGATATTTATAGTAGTTCCCTAGTATATGGGTACATCCACTATCCCTCCCGCATTTCTAACAGTATGTTAGACAAGGCACTTCTCCAAAAACTTAGCTCCTCGGAGATTACAACACGATCCCACTGGATCACTTAGTCTCCACTGAGACTTACAACACAGGCACTCAGCCCCACCACACAGTAATCACATGATCACCTAACACAGGAACAAATGCCCTTCAATACAGGTTGGGAGATCAGCCCTAACATACAGATCCTACAATGGATCCTACTCTCAGCCTTTATAACTTAGGCTTTACAACACTGATCTCAAAGATCCACACACAGCCTATAAAATCTAGGCCTTACAACACAGATCTTCAACAGATCCACAGAATTTGAAAGATTAAAATATATTTTACTCAGGAGATTTTATTCTCTGAATCAACTTCTTCCTGAGCCGAGTGAATCTCAGCTCAATCTTCTTCTCAGCAACAAGAAAGACAATCTTCAATGATCTGCTGCTTGTGTTGGAAGTTACTCAGAATCTTGATTCTGATCTTGCTGATGAAGGAGGAATGAATGTGAATAATTGTCTTCGATCAGCTAACTTGTAAGGCAGAATTCAATTGCTCTGCCTTTCCTTCTGTCCTGAGAAAAACCCAGATCAGATTTCTTCTTCACCCATCCAGAGATTGATCTTATGATTTGGCTCTGCTTGGATCGAGAAGCAACTTCAGCTAGGGCTTGCCTAGACCAATTCTTCTTCCTCAGAGTAACCCTTTGATCTTGCTGTAGCAGATGTTGATTGCAGTAGTTAACTCAGAGACTCTTCAAATTTGTTGAATTGAAGTTTGTGTCTCTGCAAAAATGGCAGGGGGAAGAAGACAAACTCCAGCTCCTCTTTTTGCGAAATGAATTGATCTGTCAGAATATTAATTTGATCCAGATCTCATCCTTTATTTATAATCCCATCATCCAGTGAGATGATTGACATGTGTCGCTGCTTAACCAGCTGATTATGTCCTTAGTTTTATAGAATGAGACTAACAACAACATTAGTAATGGATTACAACTCTTCCTTAGTCATTTTAAGCTTTGTTGACTTTTTGTTGACTTTGCTGACATCAGCCATTCTAGACTTAGAAAATTTCAGACAAGTACCCATGTATTGAGTGCATTGAGTGAACAAGCACTACTCAATGAATCTAGACTTAGAAAATTTTATGCTCTGCTAGGAATTGAGTGAGTAAGCTCCACTCAATTCTTTTTAACTTAGTAAACTTCTCAGCTTGTCCAGGCATTGAGAGCGTTGAGTGTATAAGCTTCACTCAATGTTTTTTTTCCTTACCTTGATCTTCAGCCCTTTCTGCATCCTTGGAGTTGAGAGCGTTAAGTGAACTGGCTTCACTCAATGATTCTAGACTTAGCAAAAATTCTGCTCTGCATGAAAGCATTGAGTGTGTTGACTACACTCAACACTTTCTCACTTTGGCATTGAGAGCATTGAGTGTAGCTTCATCACTCAACGCTTTTGTACTTGGCCGCAACTGCTCCACTGCATGGCATTGAGAGCATTAAGCTTAGCTTCATCACTCAACGCATTTGTACTTAGCCATTTTTCTGTTTCACTCTTTTCCCTTGGCTTTGACTGCTAGAGCTTGACTCAAAGCTTTCTGTCATCTAGCATTGATTGAACTGGCTTCACTCAACGCCTGTAGACTTAGATGAATTTTCCAGTCTATCATCTATGGCGTTGACAGAATCAGTATGTCGTTGAGTGAACTAGCTTCACTCAACGCTTTTGGATTTATCTTATTTTTCTTTGACAAAAACTCTTTACCTTTGCCTTAGGCAGCAATACTGTCTTCACTTAATGCTTCTGAACTTATCTTATTTTTCCTTAGACATTGAGTGAACTGCCTTCACTTAATGCTTCTGTCCTTAGACAGATTTTTTGACAGCAACCCTGAGGCTTTGACTGCTTGAACTTCTATCAATGCTTATAGTCTCTTGGCATTGAGTGAACTGCCTTCTTTCAACGCTTCTAGACTTGGCCAGATTTTTGCTTTGCCAGCATACTGTCTTGAGTCCATCTGTCATTGTGACTCAAACTATCTATCCAATCAATATAATAAAGAACAACCTGCATACATTGAACTTAGAGCGTGCATCAGATACAATCATGTGTATACCATTATCCTATGGGCCTTTTTCAAATCTAGGACATTGTGAGTAATGGACCTAACCATCTCTCTCTATTTGAAGAAGTTAGAACCCTAGACAATGATATACACTTTCTCATATAAAGATAAACATTCAATAAATTTGAGAATAGAAAATGAAGCACACACATAAATGGTGAAACCGAAGAATCGGTCTTTGTGGAGTTCGACACTTAGGGAAGGGGTGATCGCACACTTACTTCTCTCTCGCAAACTAAATGACCAAAGACTTAGCACAAGGGACACACCCAAGGCTCAAGCATGGAGGTCCCACTGCAGACCCGGAAGATCTTAGAGCGCTTCCCCTCCTTAGCCAAGTGCTGAGCTAAGGATACCTCAGAAAGCGCAAGAAGATCAGGGCACAAGTACGCATGCCTTCTGAGGTGCCCCCTTGGGACTATATATAATTTGTTGATGTTGGACTGCTAACAACGCACCTACGCTATTTGGAACAGCTATATGCAGCCAAAAGTGGTCTGCCGATAACATAACTCCGCTGTTTTGGAAGGATATTTGTACCCCCTATAAGGGCATCCAGGTAATTTTGCCTCTGGACCCCACCGGGCGAGTGCCGAGGGACGGGGGGTCAACTCGCCCTTCTATAGGGCAGATGCGGCCTGGCTCTCACATCTCATCTTCTATCTCTAGGCGAGAGTGATTCGGGTTGCCATGGCTCGCTTACCCCTATACGCAGGCGAGCCGACAATAAGGTCTCCTAGGCAGGCGCGGGCTAGATGGGCTAGCACACACGACTCACTCGCTTAGCCTTGGAGGGAGAGAGCCGGCCATCTTGGTTCACCTGAATACTGCATTGATGCTAGTCGGTCATTTTGGCTCACTCTCCTAGTCTGGTGGACCCACTTGGCGAACACGGAGTTGTGCACAATCCCCGCTCTTTTTCAGCTTGATAAAGGTTAGAAAGAATCATCCAACCCCACGTGTTCGGTGAGTGCATTACTGAGCTGGAGGGAATCGTTTGGTGGTTCCATTACTCACGTGCTATAACTATGCCACCGAGCATTCAAGAAAATTCTCGTCTACTTATTCTAACCTTCCTTGGGAACAGTAGATGAGCGATGCCGATGTCAGAAGAGATGTGAGCGCGCCTAGAGGCCGCGAGGAAGGGGACATAGGAGGATGTCCTTGATATTGCACCGTAGTTGGCGCGTGGATCACCCGGCCCCATATTTAGGTCGAAGAAGGGGAAGATGATCAGGCAGTCTCCCCCGAACGACGCCCCTGCATCCAATTCGGTGGTCGGTGTCAAGGCCGCCCATGAGGTATGCGGGCCTCTTGGCTTTCTCCCGAGTTACGTGAGGTGCACAGCCCGTGGTCTATGGCTTTTTGGGCGGAGGCGGAGGCAGCGACAATGGTAGAGGTTGTTCGCGGGTGGCCCGCTTCTAGGTAGCAAGGGCTGGGGTCTCGCGATGCGCGACAGCCGCCGCATCGACACGATCGAGCTCGCCAAAGGTAGCTCACGCACTGTCGTAAGGAGGGTGCAGGGGAATGTCCTTTTCACCTGCAAAAGGATAGTTATAGAAAAGAAAAAATGCGCTAAGTAAAAAGGGTAAGGTGCAAGTAGCTTACCCCCCGGGCGGGACGGGGGCGAGGCTATCCATGTTCCTATGGAGGAATGCGACTTGAAAGTTCTTCCCTTGGAAGAACCCGCATAGTTCAGCTTTGTGGCCCATAGTCTAGGGGGCGGTAGTTCGACTCGTTCATTTGTACCGACGAGAAAGGGATGTTGTGGAAGCCGCCTTTGACGAAGACAAACTTCTTAAGCCATTTATGGATGTTGTTCACCGTATCGCGCACCTTGACGTGGGTGCTGGAGAAATAGGCGGTCCGTCCTTATTCACCCGGAAAGAGAACAGCTTGTGGAAGACAGCAAGGGTGAATTCGATCCGCTCCTCCCGCAGATAGCAAGTGAACCTGATCACGATGACCACCGAGTTGGGAGTCATCTGGCCAGGGATGACCCCAACGTACTTCAATATAAGAATGACCTCCAGACATAGGGAAAGTTTGAGGCCTCCATCAAAATGGGTAATGGGGATGGGGAGCTCCCCAGCGGAAATATCATTGATCTTCTCTTGATCTCCAGGTCAGCTCGCCTCAAAGCTAGTCGGGATGAAGTCGTCGATCACGTCCAGAAGTTCGGCCTTGGTGGTGCTTATCACAACCCGCATTTTCTCCACATTTAGCAATGTATCAGAGTAAGGGAAAATGCACGTCATGATGCCACGTCATCATAGGATAACTGCAGATGCCCAGGCAAGACTCCAAACTCTACTATTTAAATGAAATTCATAAGTTATTATGAAAGAAATATAGTTTTAAGTTAAGATGGTTGTATCCCTCAGCACGGTGGATCTACTGGTCCATGGGTAAAAATATAGTTATACGCTGCGGAAATACTTTGATTATGTTGATTTAACATCCTACGCGAGCATAAACATCACCGAAGGATAACCCGCAACATGCAAGACTCTAGATTTATTATATGTATAAAAACAGTTTTACATTATCTTAAAAATAGTATATTAGTTTTAGAAAGATGAAATGTATGATATACTAGTGGTAATGTTTCTATAAGTTAAAATACCTAACATGCAACCTAGCATAAAATATTCCCCAGAGAGCATGTAAAAACAACCATAAAGTGGTAAAACTAGCATCTTAGCAAAGTAATTAGCATTCTAAAAGAATTTCACCAGTGGATGCCAACAACCTGACACAAACCCATTGGAGAGCATGTATGTCTGCACTAACAAGAAATAACCAAAAACTTCCTCACAGGGGTGAGTAAAACCTCTGCAACACAGCAGTCCACTAGCAACACCAACCTAGCCGCTCAATCGGCTACTACCCTGAACCTGAGGCATTCAAAAGAATAACACCTCATCAAGAAAATATAAATGACAAAAGGAATCAATTAGATGATAATAAAGTAAAACAAAGAGAGATTTACCAAACCCTACTATAAGGAAAAGCTGAAACCTCAGCTGAAAAGAAATCAACAAGGGTAAAAGCTAACTTACCGACTTCAAGAGTAAAAAAATTTGCACCAAGTGCGATAAAGAACTATGCTTTAAGAAACGTGTACATGTGTAAGTAATAGTATCAAAAATAGTCCGCTCATAACTTTATAAGTAAAATCACCGGGGAAAACCCGGCACCTACAGGGGTGGGAACCTACCCAATACACCAACAATCACAACAAAACCACAGGGGAAAGTCGACACCTGAGGTGGAGTGGATCTACCCAACACACCAACAGTGACAAACCTTACAAGGATCCAAAAAAAGGTGGTCTTATAACTTGACACACCCCATACGGGGAAAACTGGCACTTGTGGGGGGAGACACCTCCACTAGCACACCCACAGTCATAAACCCATCAGGGTCAAAAGATCATAGCCCACCATGGCCATACCAATTATACATTCGTTAAAAATAAACTGCAACAAAACTTCATAAATCCCAAATACCAAATCTCACACACTTCCCGTGACAAACCAGACAAAATACCCAAGAATAAGCCGTAAGGACCAAACTTGACGAAAACAACAGGTACTAGACTAATTTTATTTAGCAAAACTAGTCTAATGGTGATATACCATGAATCAACAAAAATAAAACTAAGTCCATAGAAAAACATCGAGTATACTCGGCGTTGCGTCAAGTGCAGTTCACACACTTGACGCCATACAGAAAACAGGATGGTATTGAGTGTATTCGGCTCACTCAACGCCGCGTTGAGTGTTTAACACTCACTCAATGCTTTTATACTTAAACAGAATTTTACAGGATGGTGTTGAGTGTATTAAGCTCACTCAACGCCGCATTGAATGTAGTATGCACACTCAACGCTTTTACACAAGCTCAAAATAAATCGATGGCGTTGAGTGTTTTCAACACACTCAATGCCGCGTTGAGTTTATTCAACACACTCAATGCTTTTACACTTGGACTCCAGAATAAGCCGATGGCGTTGAGTGTATTCAACACACTCAATGCCGCGTTGAGTGTAGTCAGCACACTCAATGCTTTTAACTTGGCTTTAGTTTTAAACAATGGCATTGAGTGTATTCGGCACACTCAACGCCTCGTTGAGTTTATAGAGCACACTCAACGCTTTTGCCTTAGACTCAAAATCTAAAGAATGGCTTTAAGTGTATTCAGCTCACTCAACGTTGTGTTGAGTGTATAAAGCACACTCAACGCTTTTGACTTAGCGTATGAAAATATTCGATGGAATTGAGTGCATTCAACACACTCAACGCCGCGTCGAGTGTATATGGCATACTCAATGATTTTACATTTAGTCGCACAGCCACTCAACGCTAGGACCAAGAAAGCTAGCAGAAAAGCTAACATACCTAAGCAGAGGTTAATAGACATATTCTCGCTATCTCTTTTTAATATTGGCTACAGCTAAACCTAGATTAAGACCAAGTTAACAGCTAAGCCCAACACAGGAAAAGAATTCTCCTGTAACTGCAATAGGGTTTCTCCCTCACCAAGACTACTAATTCACTACTATGCTAAGTACCATACGGCCTACAAGAACAGAATACAAAAATTTGAAAGTTTGGCAAGGGTGCAAATCACCACTTGCCTCAAGATCTATAGCAAACAAGGTTTGACAAGGAGGAAATCCAGTTCTAATCCCAATTTATGTACAGGGAGGAAAGAAAATCAAGAAAACAGTGGAATTAAGAACAAGCAAGGGGGGAAAACCACCAATAGCATCAAACCTTGCCGAACTTTAGCAACACAACACTCCTCCTCACAGATTTGGCCGGAAGAACACCCAAGTAGTAAAACCTGAAATTTTTCGAGAGGAAGGAAGGTCAAAACCGCAACCTAAACCTCTAAAAATCCACTAAACGGGAAAAACTTACTGTAGAAACGTAGATCTAGGTGAGAGCTATCTGGATCTACTCTCCGATGACAATTTCGTGCACCAGAGTCCCTAAAATCGGCGGCCAAAGGCTCTCCAAAGACCGCCTCTTTCTTTCTCACGCAAACATGCCAACAGTCTCAAGAATAAGACGATGAATATGGTTTTCGTCTTATCACAAGGCTATTTATACTTATAGATATAAGTATTATAATAATATATCATTATTTAATCGTCCAATCGACTCAAAATTCGCACCAACACGGATTTCAATGAAAATCACACCTTAGCTAAATGTCGACGCTACGATTCTAATGGCGAAGTCAGAATTAGAATCTGACAAATAAAACTCGGGCAAAAATCTCCCAAAGTCAAAATATCATCATTCCCAAAAAGGCTCCATCGTGTTCCAAAATGAACCTCGCCTCGCAAGGGAATATTAAACGCAGGAGAAATTAGCCAAGCCAATACTCCTAAACCAAAACCTCGGATACCAACGTGCAAAACTCACGCTCCGACAACGTTAAACACCAACTAAGGGTCAACGTAACGCCCTGACGTCAAATTTACTCCAATAAAAGAATAAAATTAAACATCAAAAAATCAGGGGCGTTACAGCCACTCCCCTTAAAAAGAAGTTTCGTCCCGAAACTTCACGCACAAGAGATTCCACTATAAAAGGAATATAATCAAAGATTATAGAAGGGAAATACATACCGTAAGAAACTAGGAGAATAGATGAGGATGGGCCTCCCTCATAGTTGACTCCAACTCCCAAGTGGCGCTTTCCCCGTCTTGGTTTTGCCACAAAACGTTAACCATTGGTATGGTTTTCCTCCGTAACAGTCGATCTTGAGTATACAGAATGCAGACAAGCATCTAAACATAGGAAAGATTAAGCTCCAATTAGGGCACAACATCAAGAATCTGTAGGTTGCTGAGCACACATTTCCGTAACTAGCTCACGTGAAACACGTCGTGCACACCAGAAAAATTTGCAGGCAAATCTAGCCTATAAGTTGATACACCAATATGCTCAACAACCTAAAAAGGTCACACATAACTCGGGTCCAACTTATGACTCTTTCCAAATCTCTTAATGCCAGACATTGGGGAAACCTTCAGAAAAACCCGGTCCCCAACCACAAACTCCAAATCAGTCCTTCGACGATTAGCGTTCTTCTCATAACGCTCTTGAGCTATATGGAGCTTTTCTATGATATGCTTCAAAAAAATATCCATTTCTTCTAACGCTTCAGAACCCAGCAACGGTCTCTTACCAACCTCGGCCCAAAACATGGGAGTTCTGCAATGTCTCCCATACAAGGCCTCAAACGGGGCCATCTACAAGCTCTCTTGATAGCTATTACTATAAGCAAACTCCATCAATCTGAGTAGATCATCCCACGCTCCTCCATGGTCTAAAATATAACATCTGATCATGTCCTCCACGATCTGATTCACTCTCTCTGTTTGACCATTAGTCTGCGGATGATAAGCGGCGGAGTACCTCAGATCGATACCCAACCCTTCCTGTAAGCTTTTCCAAAAGCAAGACGTAAATCCGGAGTCTCGATCTAACACAATACTAACAGGCACTCCATGTAGCCTAATAACCTCATTCATGTACAACTCTGCTATATTCTTCATGGAGTAGTCAATCTTGAAAGACACAAAGTGGGCACACTTCGTCAGTCTATCAACAATAACTCAAACCGAATCATGCCCTCGGGGAGATCTCGGTAATCCAGTAATGAAGTCCAGGAAAATACTCTCCCATTTCCAGCTTGGAATATCCAAAGGCGTCAACTTGCCTCCCGACCTTCTATGATCGGACTTGTCTCGCTTGCAAGTAAAGCACTCAGATACGAACTTGGCTATATCACCCTTCATTCCAAATCACCAGACAATCTGCTTTAGGTCTTGATTCATCTTTGTAGAACTAGGGTGGTAGGCAACACTAGAACTGTGTGCCTCACTGCACAACTCAGATCATCCTTCTAATGTATCGCGGTACTTCAAAGTACCCGCGTCATTAATGGAAAAGTATAGTAACCCCCCTTTCTCCATTCTAAGATAGAGGTGCAGCAAGTCCGGATCATCCTTCTAATGTAGCCTCGTAAGTGTGACCCAAGAAGGTTCTGCTATAACCAAACTGCTCGACGAGTCAAAACTTCCAACAGAAATATTCATCAAGAGAAATTCTTCAACCTGGGAATCCACAGAAAGATTAAATATTTTAGATGTCTTCTTACTCAAGGCATCAGTTGCCACGTTAGCTTTGCCCAGATGGTACTGAATCTCAACATCATACTCTGCAACATACTCCAACCACCTTTGCTGGTGCAAATTCAACTCCTTTTTAGTGAACACGTACTTCAAACTTTTATGATCCATGTAAATCTTACACAATGCGCCATATAATAGGTGTCTCCACAGCTTCAAGGCATAAATCACAGTTACAAACTATAAATCATGCGTGGGGTAATTTCTTTCATGAATCTTTAACTGCCTCAACCCATACGGTACCCTCTTGCATCAACACGAAACCAATTCCCACATGTGATGCATCCACATAAACAGTATACTCTATTCCTTCAATAGTCAAGGACAAAATTAGAGCAGTGTACAATCTCCTCTTCAATTCCAGAAAAGCTTCCTTGCACTTATCGCTCCACACAAAAGCTGCGTTCTTCTGTGTCAGTTTAGTCAGTAGCACAAACAACGTGGAGAAACCTTCCACAAACCTTCTATAATAGCTAGCAGTTATCTTCTCTGGGTCAACATAAATTCTGTCCTTATTAACCACATGACCCAAAAAAGAAACCCGAGGGAGCCAAAACTCGCACTTACTTAGCTTGACATACAACTTATGCTCCCTCAAGGTAGTCAAAACTATATGTAAGTGTTGTGTATGATCTTTAGCGCTACAGGAGTATACGAGAACATCGTCTAAAACACAACCATGAAGCGGTCATGAAAATCCTTGAACACTTTGTTCATCATATCCATAGAGGTAGATGGTGCATTAGTCAAACCAAAATACATCACCAATAACTCAAATTTTTGTGTCGGGAACGAAAGGTAGTCCTTGGGATATCCGTCTCACGAATACTCAACTGATGGTTGCCTGAACAAACATCAATATTCAAAAACACATAGCTTCCACGCAACTGATCAAATAAATCATCAATTCTCGGCAAGGGATACCTGTTCTTAATAGTCACCTTATTAAGTTCTCTATAATCAATGCACAACCTCATTGATCTATCCTTTTTATTTACAAACAAAACGGGAGCACCCCAACGAGAAAAACTCGGCCTAATAAAACTATTTTGAAGCAACTCATCCAACTGGGTACGAAACTCCTCCAGCTCACGCGGGGCCATACGGTATGGCGCCTTAGCAATAGGATGGGTACCTGGCTCCAGATCTATGATGAACACCATGCCTCTCTCAGGCGAAAGACCAAGAAGATTATCAGGAAATACATCAGGAAACTCACACACCATGGGGATCTCCTCTAAACGCGACAAAAAACCTTGGTTTCCAAAACTGAAACCAAACAAGCAAAACAGCCGGAATCTAAAAGCTTCCGAGCACATACCGTAGAAATAATCGGAGAACTCTGGCGCGGATAGCCATAAACACTCCTGGGTTGACTGTTGTCCATCTTGAAGTCCAAGCGCTAACCTTGTACTACATAACAACATCATATCTAGATAACCAGTCCATGCCCAAGATCACATCAAAATCTTCCAGGTCTATCACCTTCAAATCAACAACCGCTAGGAAATCACCTAATAGAATCAGACAACTCTTAATACCTTGGTCCGATACCACGGAATCACCAGAAGGAAACTTGACACTGAACATGTCACCAACTTGATTGAGAGTCAAACGATGACGCTCTACGAAAGCCATAGCCACAAACAAGTGGCTAGCACCGAAATTGAACAGAACACGCGCCCAATGGTTCTTTACCTTAAATTTTCCTATAAAAATCACATACGTTACTAAGAAAACGAACGTCAAAACTGTAACTACATACTAAAAGATAAAACTAGGGAAGGATCTAACCTGATATTACTTGAGTATAAGTTTGAGCTTCCTCCAACGAAACCACATTCAGCTTGCCCTTTCCCTTGTCCAACTTCTGCGGTGGTGGCAAAGCTTGAAGTTGAACTGGTTGCAACGGGGGCTGAGCCTGTGGGCACTGTGACTTGAAATGTCCTTCTTGTCCACACTAAAATCAGACTCTTTTCTTTCCCCAACAATGGGCAGCATCGTGCCCCATCTTCCTACACGCAGAGCAGACTAAATCCTCTTTAGGAATACTTTGGATCGCGTGCACCTGCTCTTGCTTCTGAGCTACTATCCTCTTAAAACACTTCTCGAACGGATGGCCCGGTCGGCCACAGAAACTGCATATCTCCTTGCTTCTCTTTCTCGAAGCAGAACCCGATCCCTGGGGCTTCTTTCCCTCATCAGACTTCCTCTTTTCTTTTCTCAGCTATTGACCTTGGTTCTTAGCATTGTTGATCGCTTCGACCTTCAGAGCAGCTTCTACTGCTTCAGCATAGGTTTCTGACCCATAAGCATTTGCTAGTTACTGGATGTCACTCCTTATACTACCCAGAAAATGTTTAACTCTACTGGTTTTAGAAACAACTAAATCCGGGGTAAATCGGTTCATCTTGCTAAACTCCACCTCATACTCACTCATCGTGAGCTGCCTCTGCTTTAAGTGCAGGAAATCATTCAACAAACGGTCTCGCTCGACCGACGGTAGAAACTTCTACAACAAAATCTCCTTGAAGGCTTCTCATGAACATATATCCTTCAAGTTTTCCTTTTCTCTCAGCCACCAACTCTTGGTAAGTCCCTTGAGCTGATAAGCAGCGACCATCACTCTCTGGTCAGCAGAAACTCCTAAGTAAGAGAACATCTCCTCGATAGCTATAATCCAGTCATCCAAAGCCATGAAGTCTGCCCAGCCATCATAGGTAGGAGGTCCTAATTGCTGGAAGTGCGAAATAAAGTTCATCTCCGGTGGCAGCATAGCAGGGGTCACTAGAGGAGCAGGAACATCCTGACCCACAGCAAGGTCCTGAACTCTAAGCGAATGTCCTGACACAACAGTCAACAAGGCTTGGATCTGCGATTGCATATCAACATTTGTCTAGACAAAGCTTCGTTACTTTACCACAATCCTTCTATTACGTCCTTAATATGAGCTCCAGACAACTCACCCTCAGACTGGGGAGTCGACCTAGTCATAGGACGTCTCGACATCCTAATATCACAATTAACAATTAATCAAAACCTAGCTTACCGCTAGAACTATCAATCTTAGTTCAGACAATACATGTACAAATACTTGCTCAAGCTGCTAACTTGCTCTAGGATTTTCAATATTGATGTCATACTTAAACTTAGGATGATATACCGTCATCCTACTGACTCATGTGCCTAAACCATGAATGCATGAATTTATTATTTTTTATTTTTGACTCAAAACTATGTGTGTACTTGTGTCATCGTGTAAATCTTTAGCTTGGCACGTGCGCAGATGCAATGTTATTTCATGCATGTTGTGCTATGCAATCTAAAAAGGCCTTAATGCATGTTATGAGCGGCATACACATGAAATATTATGCATCCCATACTATATAACATCACATGCAACGAAAAAATAAAACGTGCTAATGGGCACCCATGTGATGATGGTTATGCATCTCATACTACATAAATGTCACATGTTGTCACCTATGGTGGATCCATATACAAATATATATTATGCATCACATACTACATAATATGTCATGTATAATTCTTGTCATGCTCTGAGTGTAGTGTTCATGACTCCGCCAAGACGTACTGATGACACATCAGTGTGTGTGTATGAAATGATACTAGACAACTAACACTAACTAGAGATGTTTGCTCGACCAATTGTCAAAGAACCCTTACCTCTGGTACCAACTATCACAACCCGCATTTTCTCCGCATTTATCAATGTATCAGAGTAAGGGAAAATACGCGTCATGATGCCACGTCAGTAGGGGATAACTGCAGACGCTCAGACAAGACTCCAAACTCTACTATTTAAATGAAATTCATAAGTTATTATGAAATAAATCCAGTTTTAAGTTAAGATGGTTGTATGCCTTGGCACGGTGGATCTACTGGTCCACAGGTAAAAATATAGTTATACGCTGCAGAAATATTTTGATTATGTTGATTTAACATCCTACGCGAGCATAAACATCCTCGAAGGACAACCCGCGACATGCAAGACTCTAGATTTATTATACATATAAAATAGTCTTCATGTTAGCTTATAAAATAGTATATTAGTTTTAGAAAGATGGCATGTATGATATACAAGTGGTAATGCTTTTATAAGTTAAAATACCTAACATGCAACCTAGCATAAAACAGTCCCTAGAGAGCAAGTAAACAAAACCACAAAGAGGCCAAACTAGCAGCTTAGCAAAGTAATTTGCATTCTAGAAGAATTCCACCAGTGGGTGCCAACAACCTGACATGAACCCACTGGAGAGCATGTATGTCTGCACTAACATGAAACAACCAAAAACTACCTCACAGGGGTGAGGAAAACCTCTAAAACATAGTGTCCACTAGCAACACCAACCTAGCCGCTCAACCAGCTACTGCCCTGAACCTGAGATATTCAAAAGAACAACACCTCAGCAAGAAAATATAAGTGGAAAAAGGAATCAATTAGATGATAATTGAGTAAAAACAAAGAGGGGTTTACCAAACTCAGCTATAATGAAAAGCTGAAAACCTCAACTGAAAAGAAATAAACAAGGGTAAAAGCTAACTTACCGACTTCAAGAGTAGGGAAATTTGCACCAAGTGCAATAAAGAACTATGCTTTAAGAAACGTGTACATGTGTAAGTAATAGTATCAGGAATAGTTTGCTCATAACTTTATAAATAAAATCACCGGGGAAAACCGGCACCTACAGGGGTGGGTACCTACCCAACACCCCAACAGTCACAACAAAACCACCAGGGAAAGTTGGAACCTGTGGTGGAGGGGATCTACCCAACACACTAACAGTCACAAACCTTGTAAGTATCCAAAGAAAGGTGGTCTTATACCTTGACACACCCAATACCTGGGAAAACCGGCACCTGTGGGGGGAAACACCTCCACCAGCACACCCACAGTCATAAACCCATCAGGGTTAAAAGATCACAACCCACCATGGCCATACCAATTATACATTCATTCCAAAATAAACTGCAACCAAACTTCGTAACTCCAAAATACGAAATCCCACACACTTCCCGAGACAAACGAGACAAAATACCCAAGAATAATCCCTAAGGACCAAACTAGACAAAAACAACAGACACTAGACTAATTTTATTTAGCAAAACTAGCATACTGGTGATATACCATGAATCAGCAAAAATAAAACTAAGTCCATATAAAAACATCGAGTATACTCGGCGCTGCATCGAGTGCATTCCACGCTCTCGATGCCAACCAGAAAACAGGATGGCGTTGAGTATATTCAGCTTACTCAACACCGCATTGAGTGTATATCACTCACTCAATGATTTTATACTTAGACAGAATTTTACAGGATGACGTTGAGTGTATTAAGTTCACTCAACGTCGCATTGAGTGTAGTCAGCCTAATCAAAGCTTTTACACAAGCTCAAAATAAATCAATGGCGTTGAGTGTTTTCAACACACTCAACGCCGCGTTGAGTGTATTCAACACACTCAAAGCTTTTACACTTGGATTCCAGAATAAGCCAAAGGCGTTGAGTGTATTAAACACACTAAACACCACATTGAGTGTAGTCAGCACACTCGGCGCTATTAACTTGGCTTCAGATTTAAACGATGACGTTGAGTGTATTCGGCACGCTCAACCCCGCATTTAGTGTATAGAGCGCTTTTGCCTTATACTCAAAATTTAAAAGATGGCGTTGAGTATATTCAGCTCACTCAACGTCGCATTGAGTGTATAATGCACACTCAAAACTTTTGTCTTAGCCTATGAAAATATTCGATGGCGTTGAGTGCATTTAGCACACTCAACGTCGTGTTAAGTGTATAGGGCACAATCAATGCTTTTACACTTACCCACACAGCCCCTCAACGCCACTCAATGCCAGGACCCAGAAAGCTGGCAGAAAATCTAACATACCTAAACAAAGGTTAATAGACCTATTGTAGCTATCTCTTTTTAATTTTGGCAACAGCTAAACCTAGATTAAGAACAAGTTAATACCTAAGCCCAACACAGGAAAAGAATTCTCCTGTAATAGTAATATGGTTTCTACCTCACCAAGACTACCAGTTCGCTGCTATGCTAAGTACCATACGGACTACCAGAACAGAATACAGCAAGTTGAAAGTTTGGCAAGGGTGCAAATCACCACTTGGCTCAAGATATATAACAAACAAGGTTTGACAAGGATGAAATCCTGTTCTAATCCCAATTTCTGTAAAGGGAGGAAAGAAAATCAAGAAAACAGTGGAATCAAGAACAAGCAAGCGGGGAAACCACCACTTGCATCAAACCTTGCCAAACTTTGGCAACACAACACTCCTCCTTATGGATCTGGCCGGAAGAACACCTAAGCAGTAAAACCTGAAATTTTGCGAGAGGAAGGAATGTCAAAACTGCAACCTAAACCTCTAAAAATCCACGAAACGGGAAAAACTTACCGTACAACTTAGATCTAGGTGAGAGTTATCTCGATCTACTCTCCGATGATGATTTCGTACACTGGAGCCCCTAAAATCGGCGGCTGAAGGCTCTCCGAAGACCTCCTCTTTCTTTCTCGCGAAAACACGCTGACGGTTTCAAGAAGAAGACGATGAATAGGGTTTCTATCATATCGCAAGACTATTTATACTTGTAGATATAAGTATAATAATAACAATTTATCATTATTTAATCGTCCAAATGACTTAAAATTAGCAAGAACACGAATTTCAACGAAAAATGAACCGTAGCTAAATGTCGACGCTACGAATCCAATGGCGAAGTCAGAATTAAAATTCGACAAATCAAACTCGTGCAAAAATCTCCCGAAGTCAAAATATCATCATTCCCAAAAGGGTTCCACTGTGTTCCAAAATGAACCCTGGCTCACAAGGGAATATCAAAGCAAAGGAGAAATTAGCCAAGCCAATACTCCTAAACCAAAACCTCGAATACCAATGAGCAAAAATCACACTCCGATAACGGTAACCACCAACTAAGGGTCAACGTAACGCCCTGACATCAAATTTATGCCAATAAAAGAATTAAATTAATCATCGAAAAATTAGGGGCATTACAGTGCTGGCGAAAGAGAAGGAGTGGTCGGAGAAGGTCCACGCGCACTTGCTTTGCCCATCAGCATTACTGCCACGGCCACCCATCTCGTAACTAGTTCACCGAGTGGGATGTTGTAGTTCTCGCAAAGAGCGGGTAGGCCGGGAGTCGTAGGAAGTAAAGAAAGCAGAAGGCCTTAAATGCAGTAGGTATGAAAGGGAGTCAAGCCCTATTTATAGAAAAAGAAAGGACAAAAAATGGGCGGATAGCAAAAATATACCCTGATGCTTTGACTTCTAGGTCCGCCACTGATTCCCGCCAGCTCGTCGCAGCCCTGCAAAAGTTAAGTGGCAGAGATCCTCACTGACTTGCATCCGCCCAAGAGGCGGGTGAGTCGTGCTGACTCGTGTCCGGCCAAGTGACGTGCGAGCCCTGCTGACTCGCATCCGCCAAAGAGGAGGGCGAGTCGTGCTGACTCGCGTTTGGCAAAAGGGCGAGCAAGCCCAATAGCCTCGCACCCGCCTAAGGAGGGGGTAGGCGAGCAAGGGTACGTCATCCGCACCCGCCTAGAGAAAGCTAAAAAGTGAAGCTATAAAAATAATATACAAACATAAGCCCATCAGCGGTCAAGAAGTCCCAAATGTTCACGAATAAGAGACTTTGATGTCCTTAGAAAAGATGAATAAAACTTTGTGTCCCTATCACACGCACTGATCCAAGATATAGGTGTGTCCCATGCTTGGCAGCTGGTAGCATAGAAGGGGTGGGTAGCTCGGTACTGGATCCATTTCCACCTTCCTCGCAATTGCGTCCCGAATCGGGGTGGCACGCGAGGGTAGAAGTACTCGCGAACTGCTGATAGTTCCTGCAGAGCCAGGTCGACCTACTCTGTGGTATTCCTGAGCCATTCATCCGCCTGCATAATGTGCACCCCCAAAGAAGTCATCCCATCGCTATCAGTTGGATGCCTCATGCCCTCCAGTACCGTGAACCGCTCGTCCACCTCGGCCTTATCCTCATCCACCCTATTGCAAACCTCCTGTAGCACTAGGAATTGCTTTTGGAATAACCATGTCACCTGCCACTTCATCTCCTCAGCTTCCTGTGGGTCACCCAGGTACTCCGAGATGTGTTCCGCAGAAGGGGGCGGCGAGTATCCCCCACTAATGTCAACATCAGAAGAGCAGATCGCATTGAAGCCTGCAAAAATAAAATCAAAAAAAGTAGGCGGTCACAAGAAATCGTATAAAATCACCAGGGATTGGCACGTCCCCTATGCTGGCATGTAACACCCCCATCCGTCGCATGACATATAACAGAAGGTCCAGCTGGAACCCGACGCCATATACCACAGACAGTCGGAAGGGTTACTAAATGAATAAATCAAACCAACCAATTAATACTACACGTCCTAAACACAGAGCATTCTAGCGGAATATTTTAAAGTTGAAAGAACCCAAAATTAAATCCATCAATATGAATGTCCACAGCTACAACAATAGGAATGAAAACTCAAATACATAGAAACGGGTACATGACCTTATGGCCTTACAAATGTTCACTTCATAAATAGTGTTTTACATACATCGGCTCGCAGGCCGGCCACACATGAAATATATAAAAACAGCTATTCTACGGCCTTCTAGGGCCAGCACAGCAACATGGGCTCCAGCCCGCTATTTGGCACTCGGCTCCGCAGCACCTGCAAGCACATACCACCGCACGGTGGCAAATAAAGCAACGGTCAGCTAAAAGACGACCAAATTATAACAACCCCGCCCCTTACTCGGGACGGCGGTGCTCTTTCCCTGCAAAACATTAGCCCAACAATATATATATATATCGCAATTATAATTCGCCACAGGCGTAGGCTCGCACGGCCAAACACCCCGTGCACTCAGGGCACATTCATGGTGAACCCTGACAAATCAGTGCATTCACCACCATCCCCAGGATGGCAACAACATGTGAGCATTTAGCCTTTCTGACCACCGTCTAAGGCTCCGACTATGCCAACGGCCAGTCCCCGTCTTCGGGTCTCTCGCACCGAACCACATAGCCTAGGTCCAATTCCACTTGCCCGTTGCTCACGCCGCATGTCCAATTTAAGGAACTTTGCGCGGGCCAAGCTTCTCTCGGATCCCAAATTTTCCAAAACAGTCTCATAACCCAGTTATGATCAAGGCAGGTTCCAAGACCGCCAAGTTAGCAGAACACGTTTCCGCTCAATTTTCCGGGTGCGCCTTGAAGCTAACCTTCGAGGATCCCTGCTGCAATCTACCGCGTGGAAACCCGAAAAATCCAAAGCACGGAGTCTTCTCCGGCAAAACCATATCAAATGCAACATCACCGATCAAGACAAAACACGTCCGGGTAGGCTTCACACACAATGCCTATGCCCGTACTTACGATTCCGGGCTCTACATGCAACACAAGGGGGACTATTCCCGTCAACCCCAAGGAACACCACGCACTCACCGCAAACTCGCGGGAGCGGGATTCCTTATGCAGAAAGAAAGAGATTCAAGCGCTCGAGTTGAGAATCGTTACCCTTGTAGTCCGTTTTGGCGCCATGGAAAAACTACGCGGTTAGAACTCTTCGCAATGACCTTCCCTCCACGGATCCGCTCTCCGATTTCGAAATGGCGCTCCGATGCTCCGCCGGCGGCCGGAAACCTCCTTCTTCTTCCTCTCCTCTCTCACTTTGGAAGGGGAGAACTTTGGAGAGAAAATGAGGGAATAACTCCCTATTCCCGGCCTTAACAGAGCAGGATTTAATCTGGGCCATTGGATCCTAATTAAAGAAAATGAACGGCTCGGATCTGCACAAAATTCCCCAGACTTGGGCCGCACACGGCTTGGCACACGGCCGTGTCCAAGGCCGTGTGCCTCGATCCAGGCACGATCGTCGAACTGAGAAATGCACACGGGCCAAGACACGCCCGTGTCTGACCTGACACGCCCGTGTCGGGTTCCTCGACACGCCCGTGTTCATGGGCGTGTCACGCATAACCGCCACGGCAACGGACACGACCCATCAGGACACGGGTAGGGACACGGGTTGGCACACGCCCATGTCGGATGACACGCCCGTGTCATCCGGCCGTGTTCCTGGCCGTGTCCTTCTCGGGTTGGAAACGGCCAAAAATCACCAGCCAGACACGACCTTGGACACGCCCGTGTCCTAGGCCGTGTACCCCTACAGGCACCAAAAACTCTTTTTCCGCGACCGACTCGCACACAAAATTCGGGGCGTTACATGGCATGCAGGCGGGAGGTACCCAGCTGGCCCTGGAAGAGCTTGCCTTAAAGAGAAGCATAAGATTTCCCTAGCCCGGGGCGGGTCAACAATGGAGGAATCACAGGAGGGGGATGCTCCAGGGTCAAAGGACTGGCAACCCGCTCAGTTATCCATGGGGAGGAATGCCCCAGTTCCATTCTACTGCCTCCATCATCACAGGGTGCCCCCTGTAGAAAACATAGATTAGAAGTGGAGTAACAAATCAGGCAAGAGGCCCGCATACCGCATGGGGTGCCTCCTGCAGAAAAAATAGATCAGAAGTGGAGTAATAAATCAGGCAAGAGGCATGCATACCTTATGGGAGGCCTCGACACTGGTCACCGTACTAGATGCAGGGGCATCATTCGGGGGAGAACGCCTGATCATCTTCCCCTTCTTCGGCCTAAAGATGGGGTCGGGTGATCCACGCGCCAGCCACTGGGCAGCATCAAGGACTTATTCCCGCGTCCCCTCCCTCGCAGCCACTAGGCGCGCTCGGATCTCTTTTGACATCGACATCACTCAGCTACTGTTCGAATGGAAGGATATAGAAATTAGACAGGATTTTTCCTGAAGGCTCGGTGGCATATTTATAGCATATGGGTGGGACCTACCGAAAGATTCCCTCCGGCTCAGCGAAGCACTCACCGAACACGTGAGGTTGGATGATTCTTTCTGAGCATTGTCGAGCTCAAAATGAGCAAGGATTGTGGACAACCCTGTGTTCTCTGAGTGGGTCCACCAGATTAGACGAGTAAGCCAAAATGACCGGCCCGCATCAATGTAGTAGTCGGGCGAACCAAGATGGCCAGCTCGCTCCAGCCAAGGCTAGGAGAGCGAGCCGTGCGAGCAATCCCATCCAACCCTCGCCTACCTAAGAGATCTTATCGCCGGCTCGCCTCCATATAGGGGCAGGCGAACCATGGCAACCAGGATCGCTCTCGCCCAGAGATAGAAGGCGAGTTGTGGGAGCCAGGCCGCATTTGCCTTATAGAAGCTTGAGTTGACCCCCCCTGCCCCTCGACACTCTCCTGGTGGGGTGCAGAGGCAAAATTACTTGGATGCCCTTGCAGGGGGTGCAAATATCCTTAAAGAATAGTGGAGTTACGTTGTCGGTAGACCACCTTTGGATGCATATAGTTATTCTAAATAGCGGAGGTGCGATGTTAGCAGACCAACTTCAAAAAAACTATAAATAGAGCAAATGCCCTCCTTGGTGCATCTTATATTGGGTCCAACTTCACCAAATATCACATTTATCGACTCTTCTATCACTAGAGCTTTCTTGTTGAAAATTATATATGCCTTACTATGACTACTATATCCTACAAAAATACCTTCAAAGTATTTTTCACTAAACTTAGTTTGGTAATGCTTCCCATTATTAAGTACGAAGCATTTGCTTCCAAAGATTCTAAAGTAGGACACAGTCAATTTTTTGCCCTTCACTAGATCACAGGGGGTCTTATGATAGCTTTTGTTGATGAGTGCTCTGTTTTGCATGTGACACGTCGTGTTGACTGCTTCAGCCCAGAAGTACTCCAGAAGTGAGGTGTCGTTCAACATGGTTGTACATGCTTCAATTAGGGTTCTATTCCTTCTCTCAGTAACTCCATTTTGCTATGGAGTGCATGGAAGGAAAACTAATGAAAGATACCTTGACTTTCACAAATTTTTTGAAAGTCTATGTCACTACTAGAAAAATGAGTATTAGCTACTTTTTTTTGCCAGAGTCAAAATTCGTGGCTAATAGTTAGGTATTATCCACGGTTCATATTTCGTGGCTAATAATTAAGTATTAGCCACAGATAGCAAATTCGTGGCAAAAAACTAAATTATTAGTTTTTATAATATTATATAATATTTCCAATTAAATTTTTAATTATATGTTAAATGGTGTAACATATATCAGCCCGTTCCCGCACTCACGATGAAACCCTAGGCTATCCGGTACATTCTCCTGCTCGAGCTCCTCCTGCCAGATTTCTGTCTGGCAAACTCGCGCATTTCTGTAAGCTCTCCAGCGATCTCACCGGTAAGCACTATACGTCAGCCTAACCTTCTCCTTCCCCATCGATTTCATTATCCTCTCTTCACCAGAGCTTCATTTCTGCAACATCTTCCTGGAAGTCGTCGCTTTAACTTGCCGGAGAGTGCTGCCCATCCGCCTGACCTCCTCCTTCCCATCTATTTCAACTTATTTTGTTCACCAACACTGAATTTCTACAAGATCTCTAGCGAACTCGCCGGTAAGCACTACCCGTCGGCCCAGCCTCCTCCTTCCCCATCGATTTCAATGTCCTTTCTTTACTATAGCTTCATTTCTGCAGCATCTCCGGTAATCACTATTTTAATTATACTTTAAGTGATGCATTGACTTGCATATCTTCTTTGATTTCTTTGCAGAAATTTATAGGCAAAAACTACAATAGTCTATTACTATCAGTGAGCTGAGTGAGGAGGCGGTTGCTTCTCTTCTTCGTATCAGAGTTCTCCTTTATATTCCTCAGGGAACTTTTGATGCTGCACATGCTGATATCTGTGGTCGTATATTTGTGAAGGTATGCAACCACATTCTTAATTTTTTCTTCTCCTTGGCATGCAATCTGTGAAGCCCTTCTACGATAGCTATGTGGTCTATGTTTCCTGAATTAGCAGTTATACAATTGAGGCTCTGTTTGACTCTATTGTAGCGGTTGAATCAGTGAAACTGTTTGGAAAGGACTATTCTCTTGTCCTCATTTCTGCCAAGTCACCAGTGAACTCGCCTGATTTCGTCGTCCTTCCCGGCTTCATTTCTGCAACCCCACCAGCAAAATCACTCTAAGGTATTGATTTATGCATTTACATAGATTATTGTGTGTTTTTTGATTGTGTATGTGTGTGTATTTGTGTATATGTGTGTGTGTGTGTGTATTTGTGTATGTGTGTGTGTGTGTTTTATTATGTATGCATGTATATGTGTTTTTTTGTTTGTGTATGTGTGTGTGGGTTTTTTGATTGTGTATGTGTGTGTGTGTGTGTTTTGATTGTGTATGGGTATGTGTGTATATATATGTGTCTGTGTGTGGGTGTGTGTGTGTGTGTGTGTTTGATTGTTTACATGTACGTGTATGTCTGCGTGTTTTTTGGTTTGTGTATGTTTACGTGTATGTGTGTGTTTTTTGATTGTGTATCTGTGTATTTGTGTGTGTTTTTGATTTTGTATGTGTGTATGTTTGTGTTTTTTTGATTGTGTATTTGTGTATGTGTGTATGTGTGTGTTTTTTTATTGTGTGTTTTTTGATTGTGTATGTGTATGTGTTTGTGTATTTGTGTATATATGTGTGTATGTGTGTGTGTATTTGTGTATATATGTGTGTGTGTGTGTGTGTGTGTGTGTGTTTGTGTGTGTGTGTGTTTTATTATGTATGCATGTATATGTGATTTTTTTGTTTGTGCATGTGTGTGTGGGTTTTTTAATTGTGTATGTGTGTGTGTGTTTTTTGATTGTGTATGTGTGTGTGTGTGTGTGTATATGTGTGCGTGTGTGGGTGTGTGGGTGTTCTATTTGTATAACCCTAATTGTTTTAATTTATGTAGATTTCTCTGTCATTAAATATGGATAAAATTTGGATTGATTTGCAAAATAGAGCTTCATCTGAATACATCCATAGTGTTGACAAGTTTCTAGAATATGCATATCAAAATAAAACATATAGTTTTGAGACTCAGATTTATTGTCCTTGCAAAAAAAGTTGTAATACTTATTTGATGGAGAGGGTCATTGCTCGTGAACATATAATTATAAATGGGTTTTTATCCAAGTACAAGATATGGACCCTTCACGGGGAATCATATTCTTCTATATCCTGCAGTGGGAATGAACAACATTCTGATTTTAGAGATGATATGATGGAGATGATACATGAAGCAATTGGAATTCCACCTATTGGTGCTAGTTTGTATGAGAATCCACCATCATTAAGCAATCCAAGAGTAGATGGTCCTAGCGAAGAAGATGCCAAATTTATAAAACTTGTTGAAGACGCAGAGTGTCCATTGTACCCTAATTGTGTCAAGTATACATCCTTGTCTTTCATAGTTAGATTACTGCAAGGTAAAGTCATGCATGGATGGACAGATATCTCGTTCACATGGCTATTGGAGTGCCTTATTGATGCTTTTCCAGAAATAAAAATATCCAAGTCTTATTATGAATCTCAAAAGATTACAAAAGATTTGGGATTTTCTTACGAGACTTGGGATGCATGCCCCAATAATTGCATGATTTTTAAAGGAAATGATATTTCACTTGAAAATTGTGAGATTTGCGGCGAGCACGATACAAACAACTAAATGACAATGGAAATAACATGCAAAATACAATTTCAAAAATTCCAGTAAAATAAGTAAGATATTTTCCTTTGACACCGAGATTGAAAAGGTTATTCATGTCATTAAAAACTGCAAGTTATATGCGATGGCATGTAGAGGAACATACTAAAGATGATACTATGAGGCACCCAACTGACTCTCTAACTTGGAAAAAGTTTGATAAAGATTATCCTCTATTTGCTGCAAAGTGTCGCAATATTAGACTTGGTTTGGCCTCTGATGGGTTTAATCCATATAGAACCATGTCCATTGCTCATAGCACGTGGCCAGTTGTTTTAATTCCTTATAATTTGCCGCCATGGATGTGCATTACACAATCTTTTCTCTTTCTTACTATACTAATTGATGGACCGAAGGGGCCTAGCAATAAAATTGATGTTTACCTTCAACCATTGATTGAAGAGTTAAAAGAATTATGGAATGATGGTGTGGCTACATATGATGCATCAAAAAAAATCAGATGTTCACTCTACATGCTGCATTGTTTTGTACAATTAATGACTACCCGGCATATGCACACTTATCAGGATGGAGTACAAAAGGCCAGTATGTTTGTGCAAATTGTAATTTGCAAACTAAACCACAATGGCTAAGAAATTGTAGAAAATTTTGCTATTTGGGGCATCGTCGATGGTTACCCATTGGGCACAAGTTTCGAAGAGATAAGGCAGCTTTTAATGGATGTCGTGAATTTGAAGCTAAACCTCTAATGTTAAAGGGAAGTACTATCACAAAACAACTGAATGATGTACTTACTGAATACAAGAAGGATGATCTTAAAAAGAGGAAGAGGGAAGATAATTGTAGGGTTAAGAATGTTGGTCAGAAACATGGTTGGAAGAAAAAAAAGCATCTTCTTTGAATTGCCATATTGGGAGTATTTTCAAACACGTCATTTCAATTATGTAATGCACCAAGAGAAGAATATGGGTGAAAATTTGCTTTATACAATATTGAGTGTTCTATGAAAAATAAAAGATGGCTTAAAAGCAAGACGAGATTTAAAATAAATGGTTATTCGAACAAAATTGCACCCACAACATCTTGCATCCGGTAAGGCCTTCTTATCTCCAGCCCGTTTTTCAATGAACAAAGTTCATCAAGATGTCTTTCTACAAGTGTTAAAAAATATCAAAGTGTCAGATGGTTATGCATCTAATATTTCTCGATGTGTACATTTGAAAGAGAGAAATATTTGGGGTCTTAAAAGTCATGATGTGCACATTCTTATGCAACAATTCCTTCTAATAGCCATAAGGAAAGTATTGCCACCAGATGTTGTGAAAGTTGTTATCGAGTTATCTAATTTCTATAGACAATTGTGCTCAAAGACTATTAAGCATGTGGACTTGAAGATTATGTAAGAACGCATAGTTCTAACACTATGTCATCTTGAAAAGATACTTCCACCTTCTTTTTTTGATATTATGGAGCATCTAACAATACATTTAGCTGAAGAGGCCTCTGTTGGTGGTCCGGTGCAATTTCGATGGATGTATCGTATTGAAAGGTAATGAACATTTCATATATTTGAGTTTATATATTTATTTATATAATATTGTTTGTATTAACTTATTATATATATTGAAATTAGGTATCTACTTACCTCGAAGAGATTTGTTCGTAATCGTGCTCATCCGGAAGGTTCTATTGTGAAAGTATATCTAATGGAGGAATGCATGAACTTTTGCGAACGATATCTTGTTGGCATTGAAACAAAATATAATCGACAAAATAGAAATTATGATGGAGGACATGACATTGGTCGCTCATTTAAAAAGGGGAAAAAGATAGAACTTGATGAGGTTTCTTGGATACAAATGCATCATCATGTTCTTTTCAACACAGATGCAATCACACCTTTTCTAACGTGAGTTGTCATATTTTTTCCCATCAATTTAATTTGGTGTTTCTTTTTTACAATATCGAAATGTGTTCTTATATAGGAAACACATCGAAGAACTCAAAAATACAATCCCTTGTATGACCGAACATCAAATTGATAAAGCTCAAAATGAATCCTTTCATTTATGGTTTAAACATTATGTAAGTCCTTCAATATAGTAATGAAGATCAACTTTTTAATGAATCATTTCATTAATTTCATCCATGGTTTGAATATCTCTACAGGTTAGATCTATTGATAACAATCTATCCAAAGAAGTTAAGCATCTCAGTGAAGGTCCAGATAATTGGGCATGGAGATATGATGGATATTATTTTAATGGATTCCGTTATCGCACAAAGTACAAAGATCAAAAAAGAACTACTCAAAATAGTGGTGTGCTGCTCAAAGCAAGTACAACTAGTTATGCTAGCTCCAAATATAAGAACCCACATGTAGGGGGTGTCACCTACTATGGAAGGTTAAGGGACATTTTTGAGATTCACTATGGTAATAATTTTAAATTCATCCTATTTAAGTGTGATTGGGTTGACCCTTAAGTTGTAAAAAAACTGGATGAATTTAGTTTCACTCTTGTGAACTTCAATCATTTGTTGTATAGACAAAATAAAATGATAGATGAGCCTTTTATATTAGCCACTCAAGCAGAGCAGGTTTGTTACATCAAAGATCCTCTAGATCCAGATTGGGAAGTCGTTATGAAGTTGACAGCTCGGGAATCGTTTGATGTTGAATCTCAAGTTGAACCACTAAATCAACAACATTTGGATGAAACAATATGTGTACGTGATGATGATACTAATTGGGTTAGGGAAGGAGTTGATGGTGATGTTGTTGATGATATTCCTTTAGATGTTGATGACGAAATAACTAATGAAGAGTAATATTGTATGTTATCATAATTTTGTGCTTGCCAAATTGCTATATTTTGTCTTTTTAAATTAATATATTTTGATTTATAATGTAGTTGTGATGTGTTTTGAATTAATATAGTTTGTTCTATGATCTTCTTGCAGGCATGGGGAAGAAAAATACTCGAGGACAAACTATGACTGAAAAGTTGCAACTCTCTCAATCTGTCGCCGCACATTCAATCTCCCAACCTAATATAAATCCTTCACCAATATCCCAACCCAGCACCACTCTACATTCAGTTTCCCAAGCTACTGCACATGCTACACCAATCTCCCAACCCATTAACACATCACATTCACTTGGCAATGCAGGTATTTGGAATCATAAATTTTTTCTTGACAAATTACTATATTTGATCATTTTAAATTACATTTGATTCACCAATATAGTTTGTTCTACGATCTTCTTGCAGGCATGGGGAAGAAAAATACTCGAGGACAAACTATGACTGAAAAGTTGCAACTCTCTCAATCCGTCGCCAGACATTCAATCTCCCAACCTAATATAAATCTTTCAATCCGTCCTCCATCTTGTAGTAAGGGTAGCTGCTCGCAACATGGCTGCCATTCTAAATGGATCTTGTAAGTTTGGAGCTTAATATGGTAAAGTGAGTTCTTTTTAGTATAAATCACTGTGTTATAGCAAAGTTATTTGACATATCATCGTTCAAACTGAGGTCTTCACTTACTTAGCAAAAAAGTTGACATTTATTTTAGGTCTAGACCATAAGTTACTTTGTATTTAAATCCTATTTTCAGACTACTATGATTTATAGTATGTCCCTTTTAGGAAAGCATTTGACTTTTATGCTGAAACGCCTTTGATGAACAAATATGATGAAAGCATTTGTCTTTTATGCTCGGCTCTAAATCGGACCACCAACCATCCTATTTGTATTTTGATTTGTGTAAGTTACTGCTTGATTTTCATTTGTTTCAAGAGTATACTTCAGGGACAGCCCTATACTTTATTCATATATAGAGAGATATACATATATATACATGTTTACATATGCACATCTATAATTAATACACCTGATATGCCCAGAAGCTCAACTGTTTACACATATATATATATATATATGTTTGCATGCTGGTTTTCTACTCTAAAATAGGAAAAGAATGAAATAAAATAAAGTAATATGCATTCTTACCAGAATTTGTAGAAACATTTATAGATTGAGAACCTGATAGAATTTGACAGCAGAGGAATATCAATCTGAGCTGCAGCGAGACGAGGTGCTGATGGAGGAAAAACAAATTGGTTTCAGGTAAACTTACAATTATAACTTTTCCAGCAAATTCTTTGGTTAGCCAAGTCATAAACAACTATCTTAGAATCTTTGTTATCCGCTCGCAGCAAGGTATTATTGTGCACAAATTTATCCGTGTGCTCTGAAAATTTATTCTTCATTTCAACTTCATGATCCATTGTTTGTCCAATCAGATTGCTTGCGGAGTTTGAGATATTGATGCTGAAGATTCTGAGAATGAGCTGTCTATGATGGAATACGTGGACGACTTGTACAAATTCTATAAACATTCTTCTTAATGTAGACATTGCTACCATCTAACTTATTGTAGACATTGTTCTTAATCTTCTGAGCTTGCCAGTTTTTTAGCTTTTTGAGATGCTGTGTTAGAGAATCATCAGTTCTGTTGGTAACAGTTTGTATGGAATATGAATTATTTGAGTGAGAGATTTGCCATTTTATCTTCTTTTTATGCGCCCCGTGGTAAGTTGCATATAGTTCACGATTCTTATTCTTGTTGCTAACTTAGTAGTAGTCGCTTAAGGCCAAGTAGAATGTAGCGTGGCGGATTTCAAACCAATCATATACAGATATGTGCAAAGTCATTGATGTGTGCAAATATGATCTTTAAAACTGTCCATTTTGCATGCATGCCTTCCATACGTCTCTCGTGCTTGTTGGCTGCAGGGTATGCAGAGATTCAGCTTCGAAGTGGGGGTAATAATTCCCCCTGATTAGTGTTTGTTTTTTTAAAAAACATAAATTAGTATTTGCCACGGCTTGTAACTGTGGCAAATATTTTTTTTAAAAAATGATGAGTTTACTTTTAGCCAGGGTTATATACCGTGGCTAATAGTTGGTTTATTTGCCATAACATTTTTTATCATGGCTAATACTATTTGCTACGACCAATTCGTGACTTAAAAGTTTTAGCCATGCCCACTTTAGCCATGGAATTTTCCCGTGGCTAGACCGTGGCTAAAGCTTTTTAGCCACAGTTTTGGACTTTTTGCCAGAGAAATTTGCCCGGGACAAAAGTCTGTTTTCTAGTAGTGTGTTTCAAGGATAGCTAAATCACTTAGAGGGGGATGAATAGGTTATTTGTCTCTTGGAGACTATATTTTGCTTTCTTTAATTTATCTTATTGTTTTCTTTATCTTTCAGCTTAGGGTGATCTAGAGCTTGTCCTTAACACCTGAAAATAAGAAAAAAACAAACAACCACATAATAGCTCACAGTGATTTATAGTGGTTCCCCAATTAGGTACATCCACTTTCCCTCCAACCTATCCAACTTGTTGGACTAGGCACTTCTCCAAACTGCTCCTAAGAGCTTACAATTCAGATCCCACAGGATCTCCAAGTCTCCTCAAAGACTCATTTCTCAGCCACAAGGACCAACACTCAGTGGTTAGCAGACCACCTACCTCAGACAATTAAGCCCTACACTCAGGCTGGGAGGAAAACCCTACCTCAGATCCACAAAGGATCCTACCTCAGAGCTCTGCAGTGATCCTACACTCAGTGACCCGCAAGCCACCTACCTCAGCCTTATCTCTAAGGCCCACAGTTCATTCTTCTCGGCCCTACAACTTCAGGCACAAGACCCTAATCTCAGAGTGCTGCAGCACTCCTACAACTCAGTACCTAGTAGGTACTACCTCAGTGCCCCTCCAGGACCTACAGCTCAGAGACAAGCTTGTCACCTACCTAAGGCCAAAGGGCCCTACACTCAGATCCACACTTGGATCCTACCTTAGGGAGCAGCACTCTCCTACCTTAGGCACTTATGCCCTATAGCTCAGACCACACTTTGATCCTACAGCTTGAAGGTGGGTTGGTGAAAATTCTTGACACAAAAGATATTTCTCTGTGTCAAGCTTCTTTACTGAGACAAACTCAGCCTAACAATGACTACAAGAATTTTATTTCCTGAGTCTATCTTCGCTGAACTAAGATATACTTAGTCCAACTACTTCCATGACAATAAGTAATTACTTGTGCTAGAAGTTACTTGCAGAGCAATGCTCTGCCACTTTCTGAACTGAGACAAAAGCTCAGCCCTAACTACCTCTTCACAGCACCAGGGATTTTCCTTCTGGTCAGTGAAGTAACTGCAACTAACAGCTGCTACCTGAGCTGAGATAATCACAGCTCTAACTTGCAGACTGGAATATCTCTACCTCTTGCTCCTTTCTTGGGCTGAGGTGATTCAGCCATAGCTTTGACTCCTGAGGAATAGTTCCTTGAGTCTTCCTTCAGCTTCTTCAAGCTTTCTTCTCTTCAAAACTTCCAGTTAAAGATCTTCAGGTGCTTGTGTTGCTGGAACTGTGAATATCCTGCAGCAAGGGTCGGCCCTTGGCTGCTACATTTTGCCTCAGAGAAATTACTCTGAATAAGCTTGCTGGTGCAAGTGAGAATGGCACCAACTATCT
This sequence comes from Platanthera guangdongensis, assembly GCA_039583875.1. Classification (NCBI taxonomy): domain Eukaryota; kingdom Viridiplantae; phylum Streptophyta; class Magnoliopsida; order Asparagales; family Orchidaceae; genus Platanthera; species Platanthera guangdongensis. The sequence continues at coordinate 90,493,312 of CM077158.1, forward strand.
TGCTGTTGAAGGTCTTATTATCAACAACTAACTTGCTCTTGGTCTTCCTGACTTGAGCTTCATGTTCTTCCGATCCGCAATAATGGCAGAGAAGAAGATGTAACTTAATTTCTTTTTCCTTGCTTGTAGACTCTCCAAAAGCTATTTTGCTCTATACACATTTTTTGTTTATCGATTTTGACCCAATAGCTCTTTAAGTAGTGGGCCCCACATAATTAATGGCCTGCAACAACTTGCTCTAATGGCAACTGCCATACAGTAGGTCTGCGACAATATTTGTCGCGTACTGTAGCCATCCCGCCATGAATTTGAATTAAGTTGACTTGTTGACTTGCTGACATCATCAACTGTGGACTTAACCAAGAATCAAACACCATTAACATAGGCGTTGAGTGAGTAAGCATCACTCAACGCCAAAACACTTAGACAGATTTGCTATCTTATGGTGTTGAGTGAGCAACCTTCACTCAACGCCGAAGTACTTAGAATATAAAGAAGTTTCTAGGTGTTGAGTGAATCAGCTTCACTCGATGCCAACTTGCTTATTCAGCTATCTGTGGCTTGGCGTTGAGTGTGTTAGCAACACTCAGTGCCAAAATCCTTAGACAAGATTCTGTCTTCATTAGGCGTCGACAACGTTGAATGAGCAACCTCCACTCAATGCCTTTTGCCTTAACCATTTTTTGTTTATCTTGTCTCAGCGCTTTCTTGTTCTCAGCTGAGACCAACACTTGTCTCAGTGATTATGCTGAGAACAACTCCTGTCTCAGTGGTTTTGCTGAGACTAACTCCTGTCGCAGCAGTTATGCTGAGACCAACTCCTGTCTCAGCGGTTATGCTGAGACCAACTCCTGTCTCAGCGGTTTTGTATCAGTGGTCTCAGCGATTTCTTCTCATCTATTTCAGCTGTCTTAGAGCTTTTTGCCTTAGGCAAAATTGTCCTGCTTCTTTGGCATTGAGAGTGTCGAGCGTGTCTTCATCAGTCAACACTTTTTGCCTTAGCCAATTTTCTGTGTTTGAAAACACTGGCTTCACTATCTCAGCGCTTTCTTGATCTCTGCTGAGATAAACACTTGCCTCAGCGGTTATGCTGAGACAACCACTTGTCTCAGCGATTATGCTAAGACAAACACTTCCTCTTAATTCTAGGCATTGACTGACTCAGCTTGCCTTTCTCTGACCTGTGTTCGACGAATTATGAACTGAGCTTGACGAACTCTGAACTTAGTTCGACGAATTCTCTGAACTGCGCTCGACGGATTATGAACTAAGCTCGACGGTCTCTGAACTCAGTTCGACGAATTCTCTAAACTGAGCTCGATGAATTGCGAGCTGAGCTCGATGAACTCTGAACTTAGTTCGACAAATTCTTTAAACTAAGCTCGATGAATTACTAGCTGAGCTTGACGAACTCTGAACTCAGTTCGACGAATTTTTTGATTTGCGTTCTCTTCATAGCCTTTTGCTCTATGGATTTGAGTGTGTCTTTATCACTCAACGCATGTGGACTTAGACAGATTTCTGTCAGCCCACAACATGGTTAAGAGTTTACCTAACTTGCCCACTTAGGCTACTCCCTACCTTTCCAGCATCTTCACTTTGTGACCACTTGTCACAACACTTAGACAACCTATCTAGACTTGTTCCTTGGAATATCCTGCACATGATGTGCTTAAACTACATCAAATACAACTATGCCCTTAGTGTGGATTGAGATGCCTCTTCAAATCCAATCTAGGGAACATTGTGGACAATGGACCCAACAATCTCCCCCTATTTAAAGAAGGAAGAACACCCATCAATACTAAACGACATTATCATGGTAGGCAGAAAACAAAATTCATGCAGCTGTATATATTTCTACACACCTGCTAGCTTATTCAACATTCATTCAATGTGCATCCTTATACTACTTTAGCAATTGCTCATGTAATATGAACTCTCCTTTACACCACTTAATATTTAAATGGTGCACCACTAGAAGCACTTGCCTCAATGAATGCACTGACCCAATCATGACTCAACATGTGGTTAGTCATTGCATTTCTCATACTACTAGAATCTTTTCCAATAATATGAACCAAATTAACATGACCTTGTTGTGTCATACATTGCTTCTATATCTCCATATATATTGCCACATATATCTCCCCCTTTTGACTTCTTCAATAGGCATATCTATTGAGTGAGTAGAAAATACCATGGGAGAGATTATCTCCTAATCCTAGACAAAGTTCAATGTTGATACTACTAAGGAAATCATCCTAGAGATTAGTCTATTTGATTAGGAGACATACCTTCTATGTTGATACATTGATACAACACAACACTGCAACATTTGAGCTAGCTGCAAACATAGTTCTACTTGCTGATGTAGTATCGACAGAATCAGCATCCACTTGTGGTAATATCATTGATGCACCACATCACTGCAATCTTTGACACTTATGTGACCCATGGATCCACTTGAGCTGTCTGCTAGCTTTTCCTCTTCTCATAATCTCCCTCTTGTTTTGTGCATTGTCTTTAAGATAACCTAATCAGCAGTTGTGATAGCTGATCTACTACAACAGCTTCTAGCTCCTTGCCAATAAGAGGAAGATCCTATTTCAGCCATTGCTGGACATTCTCCCCCTTTACAGGGTGCTGAGCTTGCTCCCCCTCAATAGTTGCATCCTTTGTCAGATTCCTTGTAGACATTCTTGTCTATGCCAGTCTGGATACAACTTGATGTTCTTTATAGTCTTGATATTACATCAAAACTTATCTTCCATGGAGCTGATACTGGATTTACAGCCACTGTGCACAACAACTCCCTTGCACCTTGCACATTCACTTTTTGCTCAGCCAGATCTTCTCCTCTTCTTTAGCATCAGACTTGCCTTTGGCTATAACTTTCTGATTAACGGTCCAAGAGTGTTCAACCAACTTGGTACTATCTTGATCATTATATTGATCTCCATACTTGATCACCACTTGATCAATCCCCCCTTGGTTTCTGAATAGACAGGGAAGAGATGGTCTGCTATGATTCTCTTCTCCCCCTGACTGATTGCAGATGATACCACTGGTGAAGCTGCCAACTTTCTCTTCTCATGCAGCTGCTGTTCTTTAAGACCACTTGATACCAAGTCTTTCTCTCATACTCAGCAATGTCCATGGGGACAAGCTGATCTTTAGTAGTAATGCTGATCTATTCTATGCTGGAGAACTTTGGGTAAGATTCAAGGTTGTCTAGTAACCTTGATTGAACAAGATCCCCATCAGCATTTGCACAAACCATGTCCATAAAGCCCACTGATTTGGACACCCTTTACTACAGGTACAAATAATATTGAACATGAGCACACTTCTTTTCTGGTTTCCACTGAAGTGTCAGACAGCTGATGATACCACTTGTACCCTTCATCAATAATGTACACAGCTTCCTTATCCTTGGTGTATGAACCATAGGATAACATTCCTATGCTAAATTTTCTCAAAGCGGTCAGCAAGGTAGCCTAAAGCCAAATTAATATTCTCAGAACTACCCAGTTCACACTTTGATCATGCGGAAACCCAAGGAGCAAGTATAGCACCAACCACAAATGGAAGAATAAGCAGGTCATATATTCATTCACACTTCTTTACAAGGCGAGGTATATGTAGCGAGACATGATTTCACTAGCACACAAGTTACAAACAGAAAGAACAAAACAATCCGGGCGGACAACACTGGAGACCGCCGAGACCGCCTAGTCCGCCAAGGTTGCCGAAGCCGCCCGAGCTGCAACTGATACAAGCCGAATAGCACACGGAGTCCGTCGAGACCGCGAGGTCAAGCGGATACACCGTTAATCGCTGCCTGCTGAAGAACTGAGGAACAGGCCGCCTACCCGCCTGAGACCGGCGGACATGTTATTGGAACTTGAACAAGCTGAAACAAAAAACTGACAAGCCGCAGAAGTGACTAGCTAAGACTGCAGAGACCGCACACTTCAATGCCCAACTCCTGGCTCCTTGAAGCTAGCCACGCGACCTGCACACAGCAAACCGTCAGCACTACTCAACCCGCGCGAACAGAAAATCGCAGACCGCAACAATTGCCCAAGCCTAACTTACTATTCACTCAGTTACTGTAGGCATGCCGGGGGGGGGGGGGGGTTCTATTTATAGGCGAGGTGAGGAGTGTGATCACCACCCTAGAGCATAGAATCACCACCCCAGCCCGCGCACTAGAAAAACATCCGTCCGCTGAGTCCGCAAAGACTTAGCCGGATTCCAAGAAAACCGCCAGAAGCAAGGCATCGATGTTCACTACCAGGCTGCCTTGAACCAGACCGCCCACACTATACGGACAAAGTACAGTCCGCACAGTCCGCACACATCATCTCATGGACAGCCACAACTCCTTCAGTGACAGTCCGCACATGCAAGAGGCAGCCCGCACAACACAAGAGCAAAGCCTCCATCCGCCACAAGTCCACGACCAAAGGCAGTCCGCCCGGTCAACAGCAGATTTGGCGGATACTGCGGACACACTAGACTTGTCACAGATTGTGACCAAGTCCAGTAAATCACCAAAGTCCTAGCGCGAGCTCGACGGACATGGCGCAGTCCGCCAATACCCAAAGCAGATCGCCAAAACCACCAAGGTAAGCAGCTCGTCAATACACCAAGGTAAGCGGCTCGCCAATTCCACCAAGGTAAGCAGATCGCCAATACTACTCGCATGACTTCCCAAACAAACGGCCAACTGCCGGATTCCGACATCAGTCCGCGCAGTCCTTCACAGTAGCAACACCTGCTTTATCACTAGAGCTCGGTATGGTCCATAGCCAACCTCTAAGGCCAGTCCGCCACAACAGACACCGCAGACTCGCCAGTCCGCAAGCCTCCCGCGGCTAGAACATCCAATCAGCCAGTTAACATAAGCTTGCAACACACAAGGCCGCTGAATAGAGCAATGCCTATAGCCCGCAAACCGCAGTCCGCTCAGTCCGTTTCGCCAGGCCCGACATCCTTGGCCATAGGCCAACCAAGCCACACAACAGACCGATCAAGACGCATACCAGGCCACACAAGCCGCTCCTCAACAAGCAAGCCAACAAGATAGCCAACACCCAGCTGCACCAGGAGTCTGCCCAGGCTGCAGACTCAGTCTGCACAGGCCGCTTAGACCGCTCGGCCTGTCCATCACCCAGTTCCACTTCACAAATTTCAACACTCCCCCTTGAAGTGAGAAGTGGTGATCAAGCCCAGCAGGCTACGTAACCGCTGAAAACGCCCCTTCGACAGCGGCTTCGTGAAGATGTCAGCAAGATTATCTTCACTCCAAACATGCTCGACCAGAAGAGATCCCTCCAACACCTTCGCCATTATGAAGTGGTGCTCGATCTCAATATGCTTGGTCCTTGTGTGACACACTAGATTGTTTACCAGTTTGAGAGCACTCTCATTGTCACCCCGGAGTAAAGTAGGCCCTTACACTTCTTCATGAACATCCTCTACAAGCCTCCGCAACCAGATGGCTTCCCGAGAAGCCAAGGCTGAAGCATTATACTCAGCTTCCACAGTAGACACAGACACAAAATCCTGCTTCTTACTACACCACGAAATACAAGCTGAACCACAAGTGAAAACATAACCCGAAGTTGATCTCCGATCATCCGAATCGCCACCATAGTCAGCATCCGTGTATCCAAGAAAAGCAAAGTTCGCATCTCTACTATAGAGGAGTCCCATATCAGAAGTTCTCTTGACATACTTCAAAATATTCTTTGCCGCCACCAGATGAGACTTCCTTGGTTCAGCCATAAACCGACTTACTCGGCAAACAACACAAGCAATGTCTGGCCTTGTAATCGTCAGGTAGATCATGCTCCCTACAAGAGACCTGAACACCAAGGGATCAGGAAGAATCCTTCCTTCATCTCGTCGAAGCTTCAACCCATGTTCCAGTGGAGTAGAGCAACTCTTCCCTTCGCCCATGACAAATCGACTTACAATGCGATCTGCATATCCCTTCTGGCAAATGAGAATCCCACACTCCTTCCTCTCCACTTCAAGACCAAGAAAGTGATGAAGTTCTCCCAAGTCTTTCATCTCGAAGCGTATAACAAGCTCAGCCCTGATCCTTGATATGTCCTCCTCTGAATTCCCTGTGACGATCATATCATCCACATACAGTAGGACCAAGACTTGAAGCTCCCCCTTCTTCTTGACAAACAAGCTAGAATCCGAGTTGGAAGCAAGATAACCGCAGAATTGTAAATACTCTGCTATCTTCCCATACCAAGCTCTAGGAGCTTGCTTCAACCCGTAGAGAGCCTTCCTGAGCTTGCAGACATAGTCTAGAGGATCTTCAGAAACAAATCCAAGTGGTTGATCCATGAAGATATCCTTGTCAATTTCTCCGTAAAGAAAGGCATTCTTTACATCAAGCTGCCACATCCTCCATCCCTTGCAAGCAGCCAAGGCGATCACCACTTTAACTGAAGTCATCTTTGCAATCGGACTAAATGTCTCCTCATAGTATTCTCCATACTGCTGTGAGAATCCTCGAGCAACCAGGCGAGCTTTGAACCTATCAATGCTCCCATCAGCCTTCTTCTTCAACTTATACACCCACTTGCAAGTCACTGGAGTAATGCCATCAACCTTGGGCACAAGGTCCCAGGTTTCATTCTACTTGAGAGGAGCAATCTCTTCCTTCATGGCATCATCCCACTCCTTGACTCCAATGGCCTCATTGAAGTTTACAGGCTCTCTCTCATCCAGAGGACCTGCAAAGAAGCAGGAGACAAAGCTCACTGCATTCCCATCACAGTACCGAGCAGGTGGCTTCACAACCCTCTTTGATCTCCGAGGAGGTTGTTCCTTGCTCACTACCTCTGTTGCTTCTTCAGGCTCAACACCACCTTCAGGCAAGCTTTGAGCAATGCTTCCCCTGCTTCCTGAGCCAGAAGTCTCAACACTAGGACTTAAAGCAAAAGGAGCTGCTGATGAAACAACAAGCTCCTCTTCCAGGCCTTCAGCAGCCACCTTCTGCTCTTCATCAACCTTGCTTCTGGTTAGCTCAACTGAGCCACCTCCATACAACGTCAGCTCGTCAAAGACTACATCTCTTGATATAACAAACTTCTTCATCGCAGGATCCATGAATTTCCATCCCTTCTTCCGCTCATCATAGCCAACAAAGACAAACTTCCTTGTCTTCGCATCAAGCTTTGTTCGTGAAGCATCCGGGACATGCACATAGCAAGTTGAACCGAACACCCGAAGGTGTTGCACACTAGGCTTCTCCTTCAGCAATAGCTCAAAAGGAGTCTTCATGTTGATCGGGATAAGCGACATCCGATTGATGACGTAAGAAGCACAAGACATCCCCTCCGCCTAGAAGGACCTTAGAATGTCGTTCGCATGAAGCCATCATTTGCAAGTCTCCGTCAGATGACGGATCTGCCGCTTTGCTACTCCATTTTATTGTGGAGTGTGAGCACAAGTAAGCTCTCTGTGGAACCCATGCTTCCTGCAGAAGTTAGAAAACTCGGAGGAGACAAACTCACCACCGTTATCTGTTATAAGATTCTTGATCCGCAAGCCAAGTCGGTCCTCCACCAACTCCTTGAACTCCACAAACAAATAGAATGCTTCAAAGTTCTCCTTCAAGAAATATACCCAAGTGTATCTTGAGTAGTCATCAATCAGCACAAGCATGTATCTGCTCCCGCCAAGGCTTGCAGTGACGGTTGGTCCCTTCAAGTCTCCATGGATGCACTCCAATGGTCTCTTACTCCTAGTTTGTGATTTATCAAATAGAAGGCGATGAGCCTTACCGTACTGACATCCCTCGCAAACGTGACTGTCGCAAAATGAAGATAGCTTAGGCAAGCCTCTTACAAGGCTTCTGTTAGCCATAGCCTTCATCTTATCCATTCTTACATGCCCCAGCCTTTCATGCCAAATAGTATGGCTATCGTTTGCTCTCATTCGATCAACATAAGAGTTAGTTGCAAGAACAAACAAGTTCTTAACTCTCCTCCCAACATGAGCAACATCAGCCTTAACTGCTGATACGTTGCGAAGGAACTTCACTTCTGTTGGCCCAAAAAGAACGTGATAACCCGCGTCGACCGCATTGGTAACCAAGAAGAGGTTCTTCTTCATGCCCGGTACGTGATACACACTCCTTAACGTGAGTGGCCCCTTATCACTACCCAAAGACACAACCCCCTCCTTCTCTACTGTATAAACAGTAATATCAGTAGTTATAATAGCTTCATTACCTGAGTAGGATTGCAGATAAGAGAACTTCGACTTGTCTCCGGTGAGGTGATGACCACACCCGGAGTCCATGATCTAATAATCGTTGAAGTCGACAACATATAAGGCACGAACACAAGTGCCCGTCATGAAGGCTCCGCCCCATCCAGCTTCCTCGCTCTTATAGCAAGCTTCCTCATTGCCTGCAGCATGCCCATGCTGCAGTTTGACCTTGTAGTAACGCTTGAAGTGTCCCCGCTGATGACACCTGTAGCACTTCAGATTCTTCTTACAATCCTTCTTAGGAGCAGCGCTCCTCTCTGACTGATGAGAAGTTGAAGGCTCATTTTCGGTAGCGGTCTTCTTCTTCTTCCCTTCCCATCCTTTCTTCTTCTTACCTGAGAAGAGAGCTTCACTGCCTTCCTCAGTGACTGTGACTCCAGCCATCTGCCTTGCTAAACTCTCCTGCGAAGCAAGCAGGTTCACAAGAACCAGCAGCGATGGCTGAGTAGCCCAGCCTTGAACAGATGTAACAAAGGCAACATGCTCCTTCCGCAAGCCACAGTTTATGTGCCTTTTCATCTTAGCCTCAGAGATAGGCTCATCCGGATCAAGCACTAACAGCTCCACACACAAGCTCTTCATCTTCAGAAAGAACTTTGAGATGGTCAGGTCTCCTTGAGTTGTCCTCGCCAACTCATTCTCCAGAAACTGAAGTCTAGCCACATTCATCCTATTGAACAACTCATCAATGGTTGTCCAAATATCAACAGCAGAATCACATCCTATGATGTGATCAAACAGTTCTGGTGACACGGCCCTCTTGAGAACAAACTCCGCCTTAGCATTTGTTTTTCTCCAGAGCCTCACCTACTCAGCAGTACCAAATGCAGCAGTCACTTCCTATCTGTCGTCCCCACCAACGACCTCCCATAGCTCCTCAACCAGAAGGTAACTCTTCATGCACGACTTCCACTTCTTGAAGTTAGTTGGCATTAAGATTTCAATACAATGACCTCTTGCATATCTTACTTCCATTGCAACAATCGTTGGTTAAGCTAACTTCCAGAAGCACAGAGCACCAACACAGGCTGATCACCACTCAAGCACATAGCAACAACACTGTTTGAACACCGCTTAAGCAACTGAACCTGGATTTGATACCATGTTAAATTTTCTCAAAGCGGTCAGCAAGGTAGCCTAAAGCCAAATTAATATTCTCAGAACTACCCAGTTCACACTTTGATCATGCAGAAACCTAAGGAACAAGCTTAGCACCAACCACAAATGGAAGAACAAGCAGGTCTTATATTCATTCACACTTCTTTACAAGGTGAGGTATACATAGAGAGACAAGATTTCTCTAGTACACAAGCTACAAACAGAAAGACCAAAACAAGTCGGGCGAACATCACTAGAGACCGCCGAAACCGCCTAGTCTGCCAAGGTTGATAAAGCCGCACGAGCTGCAACTGGTACAAGTCGAATGTCACATGGAGTCCGTTGAGACCGTGAGGTCAAGCGGACACATCGTTATTCGCTTCCTGCTGAAGAATTGAGGAACAAATTGCCTACCCGCTTGAGACCGGTGGACAGGTTATTGGAACTTGAACAAACTAAAGTAGAAAACTGACAAGCCGCTGAAGCGACCAGCTGAGACCGCAGAGACCGCACACTTCAATGCCCAACTCCTGGCTCCTTGACGCTAGTCGCGTGACCTGCACACAGTAAATCGTCAGCACTACTCAATCCGCGCGGACAGAAAACCGCAGACCGTAACACTTGCCCAAGCCCAATTTACTGTTCACTCTGTTACTATAGACGTGCCGAGGGCATTCAATTTATAGGCGAGGTGATGTGTGTGATCACCACCCTAGAGCATAGAATCACCACCCCAACCCGCACACTAGCAAAACATCTGTCTACTGAGTCCGCAAAGACTTAGCCGGATTCCAAGAAAATCTCCAGAAGTAAGGCACTGATGTTCACTACCATGCTGCCTTGAACCAGACCGCCCACACTATGCGGACAAAGTATAGTCCGCACACATCATCTTATGGACAAGCACAACTCCTTCAGTTACAGTCCGCACATGCAAGAGGTAGTCCGCATAGCACAAGAGCAAAGCCTCCATCCGCCACAAGTCCACGACCAAAGGCAGTCAGCCCGGTCAACAATGGACTTGGAGGATACTGCGGCCACACTAGACTTGTCACAGAATGTGATCAAGTCCAGTAAATCACCAAAGGCCTAGCGCGAGCTCGGCGGACAAGGCCCAGTCTGTCAATACCCAAAGCAGATTGCCAAAACCACCAAGGTAGGCAGCTCGTCAATACACCAAGGTAAGCAGCTCTCCAATTCCACCAAGGTCAGTAGATCTCCAATACTACTCGCACGGCTACCCAAACAAATGGCCAACTTCCGAACTCCGACACCAGTCCGCGCAGTCCTTCACAGTAGCTAACACCAGCTGTATCACCAGAGCTCGGCAAGGGCCACAACCAACCTCTAAGGCCAGTCCTCCACAACAGACACTGTGGACTCGCCAGTCCGCAAGCCTCCTAAGGCTAGAACATCCAATCCGCCGGTTAACATAAGCTTGCAACACACAAAGTCGCTGAATAGAGCAATGCCGATAGCCCGCAAACTGCAGTCCGCTCAGTCCGTTTTGCCAGGCCCGACATCTTTGGCCATAGGCCAACAAAGCTGCACAACAGACTAATCAAGCCGCATACCAGGCCGCACAGGCCACTCCTCAATAGCCAAGCCAACAAGACAGCCAACACCCAGGCCGCACCAGGAGCCCGCCCAGGCCGTGGACTCAGTCCGCACAGGCCGCTTAGACCGCTCGGCCTATCCATCACCAACTTTCACTTCACAAATTTCAACATCCTATTCCAGTCCAAGTTCCGGAACATCTTCTGTCCAAGTGCCACATAGGGGATGGGCACTAAAACAAACTGAAAGGGAAACTAGATCTGATATACTCTAGAGGGGGGTGAATAGAGTATATGGTATATTTAAAATTCTTTTGCAAGCTTTACAACAATTGTTGTAATGTGTGTGAGCAGGGAAGCAGAAATAAAACTAATCACAAAACTAAGCTATGCAAGAGCTAAGCACAAGAAAATCTAGGCCAGAAACAAAAAGAAAACAAGCAGAACCAGATGACACAAGGAAATATAGTGGTTCCCCAAACTTGGGTACATCCACTCTTCTACCACCCTAGGTAGGAATCCACTGCAGGATGAGTTGATCAGGTGTCCTGGGCACCAATGAGCTTTTGATAAGGTGCTCAAAAACCAAAACAGATTTTTTGATCAGGTGTCTTGCCACCAATGAGCTTTTGACAAGGTGCTCAAAAACCAGATTCAAACTTTTGAAGGGAGTTTGAGAAACCCTTTACAGAGTGGGGGTGAGAGAGTGATGGCAGTCTTCTCTTTCTCAATCAACTGAGAAGACTAAGTGGATTGATGTCAAAGCTCCCCCTGAGTCCTTGAGATCTTCAGGAAGAAGAGCTTTGCTGAGGGTGATAGGCCTTCAAAGATAGATCTCCAGCAATAGATGATTTCAGCAAGCTGAAATGTTGAGTGTCTGGAGTCTTGAGATGATGTTGGCCTTGAACACTTTGAAGGCTGAAGAGATCTGAAGATTTTTTGAAAGCTTGATCTCTTTGATGAGTGTTCTTCAGAATTCTCCTTGACAGAAGATTTTGAAAGAGTCTCTGTATTCTGAGTTGTGTGTCCTCTTTTTGTTCATCTGTGTCTCTTTATTCAAAAACATTCTGTCTTTTATTCTCTGTGCCAAAATAGAATATCACTCTGTCAAAGATAGCCGTTGGTCTGCATTGATTACAGCCTTAATTGCAAAAACTCTTCTGTAGGAAAGTCCACAGAATTATTCCTTGAAAAATCCCTTGAAACTTGCTCCAGAAGTAAATGAAAACGGCTAGCAAATCTCTGAATTAATTGCATAATAACTCCTGTCTGATTTGAATTTGAATTCTGGAAGTTATCTGAAATCGTCGAACTGAGCTCTGCTATCGTCGAGCTGAGCTCAGCGAACTGGAGAACTCAAGCAGCAAAATAATCGTCGATCTGAGCTCAAAGATCGTCGAACTGAGCTCAGAGATAAAGATCCAAGACAGAGTCAAAATCGTCGAACTGAGCTCACCGATCGTCAAATGGAGTTCGACGATATTCTGAAGTTGAGCTCAGCGATCGTCGAATGGAGTTCGACGATCTATCGAAGTTGAGCTAGACGATCGTCGACCGGAGTTCGACGAATCATCGTGCTGAGCTCGACGATCAGACTTGGTCTCCAGACAGAAAAACCTTGTCTTCAGGGCAGCTTCCAATCCTAGACTTCTAACCCTTAGACTCAATTCTAATTGACCTATTAAGCTATACATAAGGTCAAACACAGATTCCTAGAGACATAGTGATCCTGACCCAAATTAGTAATAGGGTGTTCCAACAATCTCCCCCTATTTGGGTTAGGATTACTATTTACAGACTTTGGAAATTCAAATAACATCATACAACCAGAAAAGCATAAAAACAACAGCAGCTAGACACATTGCAGGAACAACACAGAGATATATATATATATGTATATATGGCATCCAGATAGCAGTCAGAAAAACCAAAGATTGTCACCTTACAGAGTTACTTCTTCTCTTTGCCTTTAACCATTTTGATTTCTCTGTTTGGATTCAAGGCTTCCTTGTTGGACCTGGTGTCATCAGCAGCACCCAAGTATGTTTGCTTTGAAGTCCTGGGAACCACAGCAGTAGGATGCAACTCCATATATCTGTCTGCATCAAAGAATTTGCTGGAGGCATATCTTTCTAGCTCTTTTTGTCTTTGCTCTGACATGGTAGAAATATTTGAAGTGTCTAAGCCTTGCTCTCTAGCTTTCTTTATCTGGTCTAATGCAGCCATTTCCTTCATTCTAGCAGTCCAAGCAGATGGATTCTTTTCAGGGTCCTCAAATGGTACAGGTGACTCATACCTGTTGGAAGAATTGTCTTGAGGAGGCCTAGCAGACACTGTCTCTTTTAGCTTATAGGGGAATGGACCAGAAGTAGTATCAGATGAAGCATGTCCTCCCCTGGAGTAAGGGTGCTACCTGGAATGCCCTTTAGAATAAACCTGAATATCTCTTTGACTTCCCCTGTATCCTCCTCTCCTAGAATAAGATCCCCTAGATTGGCATTCCCTTTGATAAGATCTGGCATGGGGTTGATAGGGACCCTGGCTTCTAGATGGGGCTTGACTTGCAGAGCTGTCACCTGCACCTGCATCAGGAGGAGGTGGTGGAGGAGGATGAGGGTGCTGGAACTGGGAGGAGCCCTTCTCATACTTTCTTTTCTTTTTCATTGCTTTTAGCTGATTTTTGGAATACTGCATCCAATGTTCAGTGATTTGGCAGTTATGCAGAATATAATATGGAATATCATTATCATCTTTTACTTTTGCAGGAGGAACCCTTTTCATAGCTTTGCTTCTAGCCTTCCTCTTCCTGGCAATAGTGGCAGCAGAGTCATCAGAGTCTGTCGTGAACTCATCAGAGTCAGAACTCTGGGCATCATATATAGCATCTATCTTCTTCATCAATTCTTTCTTCAACTGAGCAGCAGCAGATGAGGCAGAAGCAGAAGGAGCAGCAGCAGGAACAACAACAGTAACTTCAGGAGTGATGGCAACAACAACTTCAGTAACATCAACAGAATCTTTAGCAGGCTCAAAATCAGTGGCCTCTGTCATCAGAAAATCCTTGGATATCTGCTCATCAGAGGCAGTTGGGATTTCAGCAGCAGCAGAAATAGTTCTTTCTTCAACAGCAGCAACAACAGTTACTGAGAGTACAAAGGAGGATATAATGCTGGGGTCACAGCCAGAGAAAGACACCAGTGCCTTGGACAAATCTTCTGGGGGCTGGACAACATTAGGCTCTGGGAGATAACTGAAGTATGCAGTATCAAAGGCAGAAAGCAAAGACCTTAGGTCTATTGCCAAGACTGCAGTAGGAGTCACAGCAGCAGGAGCAGAAGATACAAAAACAACAGCAGCAGCAACAGTATCATCAACAGCAGGAGCAGAAGCAGCAGCAACAGCAGCATGAAGGCTTGCTTCATATGGCATCTCCCCCTGCCTGGATGCAGATGTATCTGTATCAAGGCACACTGCTGGAGGTGCTGCCTGAGGAATGAGGGAGGAAAGCCTGGCAGAGAGAGCTGCCACTGACTGTTGTAGAGGAGCTAAGGAGGCCTCCATGAGAAGAGAGAGCCTGGGGGCAAGTAGCTCATACAACTTGTAAGCTAAGGCTGGGAGATCTACATGCTCAATAGCAGGAGCAGAGGGAGATGGAATAGGGATGGCTGAGGATGCTGGAAGTGGAGGGCTGGAGAGTGGAGGGATGGATGGCTGAGGAGTGGGGATGGTGGAGATGGAGGATAAGGGGATGGATATGGATGGAGTGAATGATGGTTGGTCAATGATGTGGAGGAGGAGATCTTGGAATGAGGTTGAGGAGGAGGGTAATTCTGGAGGAGATGAGGGGGAATCATCCATGTAGGAGTCATCCAGAAGGGTGAATGATGGTATGGATGGAGAAGAAGTGACATCTGGTGGAGGATATGAAAACAATGGGTGGAAGTGGTCTGCTGGTGGAGGTAGAATTGGGTCTGGAGATGGGATTGATGTTGGAGATGGGCTGGAGATGGTAATTGTGGATGGAGCTGGAATGGTGGATGAAAGAGGTAGGGTTGGACTTGGAGGAGGAGGAGAGGCAGCAACAGCAGCAGCCAGGTCTTCTGCAGGAGCAGAGACCTATGGGAGAGTGACTCTGTGAGTCCTGGTGCCTGAAGGAGCACTAGATGATGGCCTGCTTGGCTTGCTGATTTGCCTGTCCCACTTGCCAAAGAGGGCACAGGTGAGTCTCTTGGAGGCATTTATGTGCACTCTAGAGGAGACCAGCAAGGTAGGGCACTTGTTTTGCAAGAAGACTCCAAGGATCCTTCCAAAATTAACAAAGCTTTTATTGATTTTCTTCTTTATCAGGTCAAAGAAGACCTCTCCCCAGTTCAAACTTTTCTTATCTACCAGAGCTCCCATGAGGCAGAGCTGATGTCTGGAGATAGTGTCATGAATTGAGTGCTTTACCAGGAGCACTTTTCCTACAACATCTGCTAGGAACCTGTATTCAACAGACAAGTTCCTTTTGAATAACTTGCTAGGGTTTCCCTCTGGATGACCCATCCTGGCAAGTATATCAGAAAACTCTTCCCCAGATAATTCAGCAGTATCATCTCTATTTCTCAAACCAAAAACCTCTGTTAAAACTGTGGGGGTCAGAGATACCTGAGTTCCAGCAATAGATCCAACTATTGTGTTATTGTCTAGATTGTGAGCAGTATAGACCGATTCCTTTATTTCATCTGAAGCAAGCTTGATTCTAGTGGTCATGAGGGCAGACAAGTTCTGATCCTTGAATAAATTCAGAATGTCTTGGAAAACTTGATCAGTAGTGTTGAACGATTCCAGATCAATGTCGAAGCCTGCATCAAACTTCATTGCGGCTAGGACAGCAACTGATACGGCCATTGTACCTGCAAAAACTTAACAAACAAAACGAACAAGCGTAGAACTGTTTGGAGGGAAGAAAATTCTTGCAGAGAAATTGAAAGCGCAAGAGAGAACGACGGCGAAAAATGAGTTTTATATTAGGGTTCGACGCAGAATTGGAAAGATCGTTGAACTCGGTTCGACGATCGAGGCTTCTAAAGGAATCTGAAGAGACTCCAACATCATCGATCTCCGTTCGACGATCTGGAAAGGCGTCGAGCTCCGTTCGACGATCGTTCAGGGAACAAAATCGTCGAGCTCCGTTCGACGATCGTTGACCGAAGGAGATAGTTCATACTATCTGAGGGGCGCTGAACTCAGTTCGACGATTCTGGAAATCGTCGAGCTCCGTTCGACGATCTTTGGGGAAATCGTCGAGCGCAGTTCAGAGATCAGAAAATTCTAGACACTAAGAGAAATCAGAATTTTGCCTAGTCTTGGTCAATTTTTAGCTTTCCAAAATCTTGGATATTATTTAAGACTTCCTCCATCTAACATTCCTAACTGATTTAGGAAGAAGGTGTGTTTCTTTTCATCCAAAGGCTTGGTGAAAATATCTCCCCTTTGTAAATCAGTTGGGATATATTGCAATTCAATTTTATTCTTTTCAACATTGTCCCTTAAGAAGTGATGCCTAATCTCTATGTGTTTTGTCCTACTATGGAGGACTGGATTTTGAGCTATGGAAATAGCACTTGTATTGTCACAAAAGATTTTTGACTTTTCTAAGTTGTAACCATAGTCTAGGAGTTGATTTTGAATCCACAGTATTTGTGAACAACAACTGCCTGTAGCCATATATTCAGCTTCAGCAGTTGAAGTTGACACAGATGTTTGTTTCTTGCAAAACCAAGAGACAAGTCTATCACCAAGGAACTGACAAGTTCCACTGGTGCTTTTCCTGTCAATTCTGCATCCAGCATAATCAGCATCAGAGAATCCAGTTAACTCAAATGCTGAATCTTTTGGATACCAGAGACCTAGATTTGGACAACTTTTAACATACCTAAGAATCCTTTTTACTAAAGTGAGGTGTGACTCTCTAGGGCTAACTTGGAACCTAGCACATATACATGTAGCAAACATTATATCTGGTCTACTGGCCGTAAGATACAGTAAAGAGCCAATCATTGCTCGATATGTTGTCTGATCAATAGGTTTCCCATGTTCATCAGCATCCAATACAACATTGGTAGGCATGGGTGTTTTCATACAAGATGCCTCAGACATGCCAAATTTCTTAACCAGCTCATTAGCATATTTGGTTTGAGAAATAAAGATGCTTTCAGCATGTTATTTGACTTACAATCCTAGGAAGAAGGATAGCTCACCCATACTACTCATCTCAAATTTAGAATGCATCAAGTTAGAAAACCTTCTGCATAATTTTGAGTCTGTAGAACCAAAAATGATATCGTCTACATAAATTTGTACTAGTAGGGTATGGGACTTATGGGTTCTAATAAAAAGAGTTTGGTCTACTCTACCCCTTATAAAACCATTTTCCAAGAGAAAGCATGCTAGGGTCTCATACCATGCTCTAGGAGCTTGCTTGAGACCATATAATGCTTTATTCAATCTAAAAACATAATTAGGATAAGTTGGAGAGATAAAACCTGGAGGTTGTCTGACATAGACTTACTCTTTGATGTCTCTATTTAAGAAGGCACTCTTGACATCCATCTGATAAACCTTGAAGCCTTTGTGAGCTGCATAAGCTAGAAATATTCTAATGGCTTCCAATCTGGCAACAGGTGTAAAGGTCTGGTCGTAGTCAATTCCTTCTTCTTGAGAATATCCCTGGGCAACTAGCCTTGCCTTGTTCCTTATTATTACTCCTTGATCATCCAGTTTATTTCTGAATACCCATTTTGTTCCAACAATGGAATGATCCTGTGGCTTTGGTACTAGTTCTCATACTTTGTTCCTCTCAAATTGATGCAACTCCTCTTGCATTGTAATGATCCAGTGTGGATCTTGCTCTGCATCTTGAATGGACTGAGGTTCAATTTGAGAAAGGAAGCAGGTGTGCAACAGGTTTTGGTTGACCTGATTTCTGGTTTGCACACCAGCTGAGAGTTCTCCAATTATTTGGGTAATTGGATGGTCTCTTGATGTTACTAGATCAACAGGGGGTGTTGATTGTTCACCATCCTGTGTTGTTGTTTCCTCTTGTGGTACAACAACTGGCTCTTCAAGTTGAGCTTCAATGTGTTGAGCATTGCTTTCATCTTCACTGTTTTCTTCTTCTTGAGCAACCTGTAGCTTGTTCATATCTTCAACTAGAGAGTGTTCCTGCAAAGGTTCTATGGTAGAAGAAATCTTCTCCTTGAAAGACATGTTAGTTTCATCAAAAGAAATATGAACAGATTCCTCAATTTTTAAAGATGATTTATTATAGACCCTATAGGCCTTGCTGATCATGGAGTATCCCAGAAACACTCCTTCATCAGCTTTGGCTTGAAATTTTGCTAAGTATTTCTTGTCATTATTGTGAATATAGCAAATGCAACCAAAAATTCTGAAATAGTCAACTTTAGGTTTCTTCCCTTTGAGTATTTCATAGGGAGTCTTTCCCTTCAGTTTATGTATCAGACTTCTGTTCAACACATAGTTGGAGGTGTTCACTGCCTCTGCCCAAAAGGATAGAGGTAGATGAGCATCTGACAACAATGTTGTGGCAGATTCAATAAGGGTTCTATTTTTCCTTTCAGCTACCCCATTTTGTTGAGGAGTTCTAGGAGCTGAGAAAGTATGCCTGGTCCCTTCACTCTGACAGAACTCTTGCATAAGAAGAGAATCAAACTCTGTCCCATGATCACTTCTGATCAGGGCAATGTGAGTATTGAACTCAATCTGTATACATTTGAGAAACTCTGTCAAACACTTAAAGTTATCAGACTTCTTCCTTAGAAAGAACACCCAGGTGAATCTAGAGAAGTCATCTACAATTACTAAAGTGTAGGATTTCCCTCCTAGGCTTTGTACTGTGATGGGTCCAAATAGATCCATGTGTAACAGATACAATATCCTAGGTGAATCACTCTTATTAAGTGACTTAAAACTGTTTTTAGTTTGCTTGCCTAATTGACAAGCCTTGCAGAGTCCTTCCTTCTTGTAGGGACCAGAAGGTAGTCCTCTAACAAGGTTGTCCTTGGATAGCCTAGCTATAGTTCTAAGGTTTAGGTGTCCTAGTCTCTTATGCCATAAAACATTTGGTCTACAGACTGAATTGAATAAGCAGATATCTACAGTAGTTGAAAGAAAATCTACTAGGTAGATGTTACCTTTCCTTTTACCTGTCAACACAGTTGTGTTGTCCTCTGATTTGATTTTGCATAAGGTTTTGCTGAAGGTCACCTGGTAGCCTTCATCACATAGCTGACTGATGCTGATTAGGTTGTGCTTCAGTCCTTCCACATATGCTACCTTCTTGAAGGTTACTGAACCAATCTGGACTGCACCATATCCTTTAGTTTGTCCAAAGTTGGAATCACCAAAGATAACTTTGGGTCCAAGCTTGGCTCTAAAGGAATTGAGGTTGTCCTTGTTCCCTGTCATGTGCTTAGAGCACCCACTATCCAAATACCATTGCTGGTTAGATGTTGGATAGGTCTTCACCTGCACATAAAACAATTCACTTGTTTTTGACCCATTTTACCTAGGGCCTAGGTTGATAACCTCTAAATTCAAAAATAAAAGACATCCCTGGCTGACTCTTATATCCTTCAGGATGATATCTCCTTGGAGGTAAAATCCATTCAGTATAAGGGTTGAAGGTTTGGGATGAAGAACCCTTAGGATTCAATTTTGATTTGCCTTTGAAAAAGTTTCCTGAGCTTTGACCTCTATTCGACGATCTTGGAGCTGAGTTCGACGATCTTGGGTCAGATCGTCGAGCTCCGTTCGACGGTCGACTATGGCTGAGGTCAGGTATGTGAGATCGTCGACCTGCGTTCGACGACTTTGGCTGAGGTCGTCGATCAGCGTTCGACGATTTTTCCTGAGATCGTCGAGCTGCGTTCGGCGATCGGCGATCTTCATTCGGCGATCGTCGATCTCCGTTCGACGATTTTTGCTGGGACTTGGTTTTCTGAGGCAGATCAGAATTTTTCCTGGCAACCTCTACAACTCCCTTTCCCTTGTCAGAAATGAACTTGATAGGAGTTGTTAGAACAATGGGTTGGCTGGATGAGGCACCCAAGCCCAGTGTACTGTTGAATCTTGAGTTCACTGTGCTTGTGATGTCCATCAGCTTGATGCTTCTCCCATTGAGGGATTCTTCAAGCTTCTTGGCCTCAGAGAGCTCACTTTTCAGTGAAGCTATCTGTTCTCTATAGTTCTCCAACTCCTGAGAGAGTTTGAGGTTTTCTGACTTTAAAACATTTTGTTCAGATAATTGATTTCTGAGAGAGATGATCTCTTTCTCAGACTTTAGCAGGTCTAAACACAGTGCTTTAAATTCAGATTTAAAATCTTCTGAAGTAAAATCAAAAGAACTAATTACCTGATCTTCTTCAGGTTGAGTCTCTGAGTCTGACTCTGACTCCTCTTCCTCTGAGTTGTGTTGTGAGGCATTGATTGCCATCATGCAGAACTCCTTTTCCTCTGCATCATCCTCATCATCACTGAAGCTGGAAGAGGCTTCTGACTCCTCTTCAGTCTCACTCCAGGATTCAGCAACAAACCCTTTCATTGTATGCTTATTTTTGCTGAAAGAAGGTTTGCTATTGCCACTCCTTTTGGAGTCTTTCTCCTTTCTTCTCTCTTTTCTTTCCCTTCTGTCCTTGTTCTTGTTCTCTGGACAGTCAGGAACTATATGCCCTGGTTTCCTGCAACCAAAGCAAATAATGTCTTTGTTATTGCCAATGGACTTGTCATACCTTGGCTTATCCTGCTCCTTGTATGATCTTCTTCTGAAGTCCTTTCTGGCCATATTATAGAATCTTTTGGCCAACAAGCTGAGAAGTTCATCATTGCCTGTAGCTTTTTCTTCAGGCAGATCCTCAGTTGCCTTGAATGCTATGGTCTTCTCTTTTCTTGTGGCTGGTGAAGCAGCCTTATGTTCTTCCTCTCTATTCTTGATGAGCAGCTCATAAGATTTGAGCTTACCCAACAAGGCTTCAGTGGTGATCTCATTCAGACTTCTGGCATCTTTGATTGGCCAGATTCTTGAATCCCAAGTGCTGGGGAAGCACATTAGGATCTTGTCATTGAGTTCTGTCAGAGAAATCTCTTTGTCCAATGTCCTTAGTTCACTGACAATTAGACTCAGTCTGTTATACATGTCTCCCACTGACTCAGTCTCTCCCTTCTTGAAGTTCTCATATTGGGAGATGAGATGGGATCTTCTGTCCTTTCTCTCATCAGCTGAGCCTGAGACTATTTCTGAGAGTCTATCCCAGATTTCCTTGGCTGAATTACATTCAGCTACCTTTTGAAAAATGTCATCTGACATTGTCTGGGCTAGAATGTTCATAGCCTTGGCATCAGCTACTTTCCATTTTTTATGTCAGCATCTGTTCCTGATGGAGGTGGAACAGCATTTGCACTTGTACTTTCTGGGGGTCTTGGACACACTGTCAAAACAGAATTAAATATATCTTCGTCAATAGAATTCATGTAGAGTCTAATCCTTGCTTTCCAAAGTGCAAAATTTGACAGATTGCACACTGGAGGTCTGGTGCTAGCATAATCTTTATTTAGGGCCATGATTTGTGCAAACAGAATCTAATAATAAAATACAAAAGAAAAACAGATCTAGTGTAGGATCTTGGGGTTCAGGTGTTAGCCTGTACAACCAACCAGATGTGGTATGTTTAACCAACCTCGCTTTGATACCAATTGAAAGGGAAACTAGATCTGATATACTCTAGAGGGGGGTGAATAGAGTATATGGTATATTTAAAATTCTTTTGCAAGCTTTACAACAATTATTGTAATGTGTGTGAGCAGGGAAGCAGAAATAAAACTAATCACAAAACTAAGCTATGCAAGAGCTAAGCACAAGAAAATCTAGGCCAGAAACAAAAAGAAAACAAGCAGAACCAGATGACACAAGGAAATATAGTGGTTCCCCAAACTTGGGTACATCCACTCTTCTACCACCCTAGGTAGGAATCCACTGCAGGATGAGTTGATCAGGTGTCCTGGGCACCAATGAGCTTTTGATAAGGTGCTCAAAAACCAAAACAGATTTTTTGATCAGGTGTCTTGCCACCAATGAGCTTTTGACAAGGTGCTCAAAAACCAGATTCAAACTTTTGAAGGGAGTTTGAGAAACCCTTTACAGAGTGGGGGTGAGAGAGTGATGGCAGTCTTCTCTTTCTCAATCAACTGAGAAGACTAAGTGGATTGATGTCAAAGCTCCCCCTGAGTCCTTGAGATCTTCAGGAAGAAGAGCTTTGCTGAGGGTGATAGGCCTTCAAAGATAGATCTCCAGCAATAGATGATTTCAGCAAGCTGAAATGTTGAGTGTCTGGAGTCTTGAGATGATGTTGGCCTTGAACACTTTGAAGGCTGAAGAGATCTGAAGATTTTTGAAAGCTTGATCTCTTTGATGAGTGTTCTTCAGAATTCTCCTTGACAGAAGATTTTGAAAGAGTCTCTGTATTCTGAGTTGTGTGTCCTCTTTTTGTTCATCTGTGTCTCTTTATTCAAAAACATTCTGTCTTTTATTCTCTGTGCCAAAATAGAATATCACTCTGTCAAAGATAGCCGTTGGTCTGCATTGATTACAGCCTTAATTGCAAAAACTCTTCTGTAGGAAAGTCCACAGAATTATTCCTTGAAAAATCCCTTGAAACTTGCTCCAGAAGTAAATGAAAACGGCTAGCAAATCTCTGAATTAATTGCATAATAACTCCTGTCTGATTTGAATTTGAATTCTGGAAGTTATCTGAAATCGTCGAACTGAGCTCTGCTATCGTCGAGCTGAGCTCAGCGAACTGGAGAACTCAAGCAGCAAAATAATCGTCGATCTGAGCTCAAAGATCGTCGAACTGAGCTCAGAGATAAAGATCCAAGGCAGAGTCAAAATCATCGAACTGAGCTCACTGATCGTCGAATGGAGTTCGACGATATTCTGAAGTTGAGCTCAGCGATCGTCGAATGGAGTTCGACGATCTGTCGAAGTTGAGCTAGACGATCGTCGACCGGAGTTCGACGAATCATCGTGCTGAGCTCGACGATCAGACTTGGTCTCCAGACAGAAAAACTTGGTCTTCAGGGCAGCTTCCAATCCTAGACTTCTAACCCTTAGACTCAATTCTAATTGACCTATTAAGCTATACAGAAGGTCAAACACAGATTCCTAGAGACATAGTGATCCTGACCCAAATTAGTAATAGGGTGTTCCAACACAAACCTGCAAAACAGAATTACCTTACCTTAGGACCCTAATAGTGTTGAAATTTGTGAAGTGGAAGTGGCTGACGGGACAGGCCGGGCGGCCTGGGCGGATAGCTTTGGCGGACTAGGCGGACTGGGCGGACTGTTGTGTGCGTCCTGGTGGAAAGTCTAGTGGAAGCCGGATGTTCTTCTGAGCGGATTGCACGGGTGAAGTCCGCGGACTATGCGGCCTGGTATCTGCGAATAAGGCGTTGGCTGTTTGGTTTTGCCAAGGAGCGGCCTGAGCGGATAGAGGCTTGCGGACTGGTTCTTTCCTCAGTGGCCGCATTGCAAGCCTGTGCTATTTGGCAGTTTGGCTCATGTCCGCGGGAAGCTTGCGGACTAGTATGTCCGCGGTGCTGGGCTGTTGCGGACTGGGCTTAGAGCTTGGCTGAGGCCTTGTCGAGCTCTGTTGTTATAGCAGGTGCCTTGCTGTGGAGGTCGTTGGCGGACTGGTGTGTGGAGTTCGGGAGATGGCTGCTGCGTTGGGCAGGTGTGCGAGTAGCCTGCGGACTGCTGGCGATCTGTGCTAGGGTATTTGGCGGACGGGAGTTTATGTCCGCCATGCTCGCATTGGCCTTTGATGGCTTTTGGACTTGTTCACACTCTGTGCCAAGACCATGGTGTCCGCCGTATCTCATAAGCTGTGAATAAACATAGGAGAGAATAAGTCCATATGAAGCAAGTATAAGCTTCTTAAAGAAACTTTCTCAGCAATACCCTTGAAGGTTGCCCGTGTCTGCTTATCCGTTTGACAGGAGTGACAAGGAATCTCTTTAAGGCACTTAATTCTGGGGGCATCGCGGACTAAGTTGTGAGAAAAAAAGCATATTTAAGATTTTGAAATTAATTTGTGTCAGTCTCTTGTGTCATTGGTGACAGAGAGACGCACTATCTTTTGCAATAAAACACACTAGGGTAGAATTGTCTAAGCAAAGGAAATTTAAACAGAAACTATTTCTCCTCCGAGTGCCTGTTAAGACCGTCTCCAAATTTACAGACGATTTTATCAAACACTTGTCCTTGCAGAACTCAACGATGTAGCCTTTGTCACAAATTTGACTTATGCTTATGAGATTATGGTGTAATCCCTCAACATAAGCAACGCCTGTAAAAGAGACTACACCGTTGGAAATCATACCATAACCTTTTGTTGTTCCCTGTCTGAACCTCCAAAAATGACTTTTGTTCTGTCTTTGACTGGGGTATAGTTAAGCAAAAGGCTTCTTGTCCCAGTCATGTGGCGAGAGCATCCACTGTCCAAATCCTAGATTGGAGTTCTATTGGCCTTTGGACATACCGGCAAAAATAGATCATTTTACCATAGGAACCCAAACATATTTGGGTCCTTGGTTCCTGGTCAGGCTACCACCACTAGGAACATTAAATTTATAAGTGGTCTGTCTCGCATAGCTAACCCGTGGGGTTATAAAGTTAGCGGGGTTGTACCAGCAGTCAACGCCAAAGTGACCAACTTTTTCGCAACACCAACAATCAAACATGTTGTACATTCTCGGGCACTTCTGCTTTACCTTTTGAAATTTAGGTATACCAGAGGCACCGTACTTTGAGGTGGAGGCCTCATGATTGCAGCATAATTAAGGTTTCTGCATCTCCTTTTCCTTTTGTACCACGGGCTTGGCTTTAGGTGCATTCTTATTGTTATGGCCTTATACATATGGACCATAACACTTTATCTTAATTTATTCATAAGGTGCTTTGAACACATTAACACCAAAGTCACGGGGACGGGTCCATCCCTGATATCTGGTCTTGGGCTCTACATGAGTAGGCCTTGCATGATGACCATAGGATGAGTCATGGTAAAGCATATTCGTTGGGAAGATTACCTTCTTGAACGATGGTTGACCCATGGGTGCTTTCCCCTTTTTTTTGGCGCTAGCCTTCTTGGTAGCCTTACCCATACCACCGACGTGGCCAATACCACTACTCTTCTTCTGATTTGAAAACTCATCAATGAGAGGGAGAACTGTCTTTGGCTTGGAGAAACTCTCAACGAGTTTTCTCTCTACCGTGAGCTTTTCTTCCAGCTCATCTTGATATTTATCCTTTAGATTTAACGTCTCAGCCGAGTCCTTGACTTCCTCTTTCAAGTAGTGGACTTCATCTCCAAGAGGAAGTAATTGTGCAATTTATTCCTTCAGATTTGCTTCCACTTCCTTAAGTGAGACAATCTCTTTTAATTTCTTTCGAACTACCTTACGACATTTGTCAAAAGCCTTTAATAAGTGCTGATGCTGAGCCATCAACTCTGATTCATTCTCATAATAGGAGTAGTCTTCATGACCATTGGAGGAAGTTTTAGATTCTTGAAAGAATGATGTGCGATATTACCTTCCTATGGTATTCAGAGTCTCCCATTTCCTCGTCCGATTGAGCCATAAGCCCAAAGTAAGCTTCTTCATTTTCGGAGCTCGACTCACTCGAGTCACTGTCGCTAAGAGTCTTCGACTTTTTGGCGACGAAACTATTTTATTCTTTCTTCTTCCCTTTGAAGGAACCTTTCTTGTCCTTCCGAGAGCTATCCTTATTCTTGTAAGGACACTTCTCAATCATGTGACCTTATTTATTACAGCAATAGCAAACAACGTCAGTAGAAAACTGTTTGTTCGATTTAGACTTATACCTGTCTTCCTTGTTATAGCTTTTCTTGGAATGATCATCGTCACGATGTGATCTCCTGGATTATGAAGAGAATGACTTATTTTTCATCTGTCTCCTCTTGCTTAGCAGCTTCTTAAACTGCTTGGAGAGGAGGTAGAATTCTCCATCTGATAGCTTGGAGCTAGACTTGCTAGGCTCGGAGTCTTTAGGAGTGTCATGAGCTCGTGTCCTTATAGGTGACACAACTTTAGATTTTCTTGAACCATCCGCCTTCATGACCACAAACTTATCATTGTTATAAGTTCTGTTGTTCTGCTTCTCCTTCTTACGTGTATTCAATTATATCTCTGGCAGCTTCCCGAATTCTCTAATGACAACAACCTTTGTGTCCCAGTCCTTTATCAGGGATCTAAGGAACTTGTCGTTTAGTTCACCATAAGTGAATACACAAGTGTAGTTCCTGAGACCGTTCACAATCTTGAAGTACTTCTCAAAACTGTCAGCTATGGAGTCATCGACATCTTTCTTTAAGGCTTCGTACTCCTGGTTCAAAAATGATCGACGATCGTCTCTTACTTCTTCAGTACCTTCCATAAGGACAACAAGATTGTCCCATATCTCTTTGGCAGATTTATAGTTTAATAAGTTTGGAAGCATTGAATTGTCCACTGCACTTACTATGATATTCTTTGCCTTCTTATCAAGGGAGACTAAGGCAATCTCATCCTTGGTGAGATCCATCATCTTTTTGGGAATCATGATCCCAAGATTTATCGTTGATGCCTGAGTAGGGATGTGAGGTCCTTCTTCCACTATCTAGAAAATCCTCGGATCAGCAGCTCCCATGTAGAACCCTACTCGTTTTTTCCACATGGGAAAGTTTTCCTTTATGCATACCGGTAGCTTCATGGATGATATGTCTTTACTTCTTTCCATGGTAAAAGTGCGGAATTTCTGAACGCTAGATCAAGGAACTTGATCAAGGTGTTAACCTTATCGACCAACCTCCCTCTGTTACCAATTGAAAGTACCTAGCGTCTACCTAAATAACCTAGAGGGGGTGAATAGGTGATGTTTGCATCTTTTTGTAGAATAAAAATTATCTAAAAGACAAGCACACAAACACAAAGATTTTTACAATGGTTCCCCGTATTGGGTACGTCCACTATCCCGCCTCGTCTATCTAATACAAAGGGTACGATTTAGCTACTTCACCTTTCTCAGATTATACCAATCTTACACCTCGGAGCAACGCTTCTACACCTCGGAGAACAAGATCTCCTACACCTCGATCCACAATCGGATCTACACCTCGATCCACAAACTGGATCTACAATCTCGATCCACTAACAGATCTACAAACTTGGAGATAAAAATCCTACAAACTCGTAGACAAAGCTCCTACAATTGTAAAAACAATTTATAATAATTATAAAAATATTTTACTCTTCCAGATCTGAAATCTTCAAGGGTATTCCTTCTTGAAACTTGAAAAACTTGATGAATAAGATTGTAGAAGGAAATCGAGAAGGCTGATCTGAAATCTTTGGATCTGATAGGATCAAATTGATGTTGAAGAATCTGTTGATCTTGGATCTGTAGAATCTTGTCTTGCTTTGAATCGCTAGATAGAGAGAGAGAGTGACAGAGAAGAATGGCGATGAAGACGTGCGGCTTGTAACAACCCATTTTTCAGTAGGCAATGTTTTTGGGGTGACACAGCCTGGGACACGGGCGTGTCCTGCGTTTGACGATGTGTTTAGGAGGAACAGTAGACGAGTGGTCGACGATCATCGAGTGCTTAGGACACGGCCTGTGACACGGGTGTGTCACAGGGCGTGTCAGCGCGGTCGATGAACTCAACCCGATGAATTTGAGCTGGGGCGTGTCTAGTGTCGTGTCATGGGCACACGACCTGAGATACGGGCGTGTCACAGGCCGTGTGAGTCTCGGGTGATTTTGAGATTGTGCAACCTAATGAACACGGCCACAGACACGGGCGTGTCTGAAGGCGTGTCGGGTGACACTGCCCGTTACATGGGCATGTCACATGGGCATGTCACTGGATTGGATAAGTCGGTTGAGCACCGCTTGAGGCACATGGCCTAGGACACGGGCGTGTCACATGCCGTGTCAGGAAAAAATTGGGCTTTTGTGGCAAAATCGTGGCCGTCCGTTCCTTCAGCTGGGATCCAATGGCTGAGCTGCCTCCCTACTTCCTTAGGGCTATGGATGAGAAGGGAAATCTCAATTTGCTTTTGGTCTTCTCTTTCTACATTCCTAGTGAGAGAAAGGGAGAGGAAGAATGAGGAGGAGGAAAGGGGCTGGTCACCGGTGCTACTGCAGTTTTCCGACGAGAGATTCGAGGCCGGTGTTGTAGAGGAAAAGCTATTGCGGATCTTCCTAGACAGTTAAGAGTTCATGGCACCGAAACGGTCTTCAAGGGTAACGACCTTTCTTCCTAGCCATGTGAAGGTTTCCTTTTTGGCATATGTATATGATTCCCCCACCAAAAGGTGGCTAATGTTGGGAGTCTTTGGGTTGAATCATGGAATCCCCTTTGTTGGCATATAGATCCAGAAATGGAGTACGAAATAGGCATGCTGTGTGAAACCCATCTGGACAGGTTGGTCTGGATTGGTGATGTTGCATATACAAACTGGAGAAAACTCCGTGATAAACGTGTAGTTTAGGAGTCGACTGGTTAGAACAGTGAAAGGAAGTAGCAGGAAGTACTGGAGTGGTAGTTCAGGAAAATACCCGTATAATGCTTGTGCTATTTGTGCTATTGGGTTCGACCTGTGAACGGAAGTAGCAGGAAGTACTGGATTGGAATTCCAGGAAATATCCTTTGTAATGCTTAAGGTTCATAGGGAGTCCACCTGTGAAGAGAGTAACAGGAAGTACTGGCATGGTAGCCAGGAAAGACCCTTGACATTTGTGATATTTGCGGTGTCTACCTATGAAGAGAGTAACAGGAAGTACTGGCGTGGTATCCAGGAAAGACCCCTGACATTTGTGATATTTGCGGTGTCCACTGCAAAGAGATTAGCAGGAAGTACTGGTGTGCCCAAGAAAGACCCGCTAATGTTGTGAGAGAATGGGTGTAAGAGTTATGCCCAGGCTTAAATGCCAAAACAGGATAGGTGAGACCTACCCGCGCCTTTATTTAGCCGCGAGTACGCCGTACTCGGTGATGGCAAGGCGATTTGAGCAACGGGGTGGAGGATCCGACCTGCGCTATGCCCGTCCGACGTGAGACTAGCAAGTGCGGTTTGTTGGAGCGCATAGCAAGAGTCTTAGGCCTACGCGTCGTGATACAATGGGGGGCAACGGGCCAATCCCGGTTCACTAAGACTATGAAACTCCGGCTGCACGCCATGGAGTAAATGCTCAAGTGAGTAGTCGTTGGGCTGTGACCCTGATACGGTGGTGGGAAACTGATTTTCCAGTACACGAAGAATATGTCCTGAGTGCACTGCATTCTAGCGGAAGCCTATAATACTATATTTGAACTCCTCACTTGAATGTCCAATATATAAAACTCCCCATTTTATACATCCTAAGAATGTCTTACAATACACAGAAAGAGTTGGCCTTATGGCCTTACAGAGCTTTGAAATAGTGGCCTAAACATTGGCACGCAGGTCGGCCACGTCAAAAGAAAACATAACATTTATCAAAATGAGCCTCTGAGGGCTAACACCACCAGCAGCAGCGAAAACAGCAGGGACATCAACCCGTTTTCGTCCCGCTTGGTTCTCCAACACCTGTACAGGGACAATCCACCCAACGGTTGCAAACAAAGGCAACGGTCAGCATTCAGCTGACCAAATTATAACAACTTACCCCTTTTTCGGGGCAGCGGTAATCTTCCGTGCAGGCATAGCATATCACAAGCATGTATATATATATATATATATATATATATATATATATATATATAAATATATATATATATATATATATATATATATATATATCATATAATGTGCTTTCACGTACACATGCCATTCACAACCGTCAGCCACCCGGCCCAACGGTCTGTGCACTCAGGGCACATTCTTGTGTACTGGCAAATCAGTTGCCCACCACCGTATCAGGGTCACAGCCCAACGACAACTCACTTGAGCATTTACTCCATGGCGTGCAGCCAGAGTTTTATAGTCTGTTGGAACACTCTATTACTAATTTGGGTCAGGATCACTAGTCTCTAGGAATCTGTGTTTGACCTTCTGTATAGCTTAATAGGTCAATTAGAATTGAGTCTAAGGGATCAGGAGTCTAGGTTTGTGAAAGGGGAAACTAGATCTGATATACTCTAGAGGGGGGGGGGTGAATAGAGTATATGGTGCTTTTTAAAACATAAGGAAAAACTTTTGCAAAGCTTTACAACAATTGTTGTAATGAGTGTAAGCAGGGAAACAGAAATAAAATAAACCACAAAACTAAGCTATGCAGAACTAAGCACAAGAAAATCTAGGCCATAAACAAAAAGAAAACATGCAGAACCAGATTACACAAGGAAATATAGTGGTTCCCCAACTTGGGTACATCCACGATTCTACCACCCCTAGGTAGGAATCCACTGCAGGATGAGTTGATCAGGTGTCCTGGGCACCAATGAGCTTTTGATAAGGTGCTCAAAAACCAAAAACATATTTTTGATCAGGTGTCTTGCCACAATGAGCTTTTGACAAGGTGCTCAAAAACCAGATTCAAACTTTTGAAGGGAGTTTGAAAACCCTTTACAAGAGGGGGATTGAGAGAGTTATGGCAGTCTTCTCTTTTCTCAATCAACTGAGAAGACTAAGTGGATTGATTTCAAAGCTCCCCCTGAGTCCTTGATCTTCAGGAAGATGAGCTTTTCTGAGGGTGATAGGCCTTCAAAAGGATCTCCAGCAAAAGATGATTTCAGCAAGCTGAAATGTGAGTGTCTGGAGTCTTGAAATGATGTTGGCCTTGAACACTTGAGAGCTGAAGAGATCTGAAGAATGTTTGAAAACTTGATCTCTTTTTGATGAGTGTTCTTCTGAATTCTTGTTGACAGAATATTTTTCAGAGTCTTGTATGTTGAGAGGTGTCCTTATTCTTGTCTATTTTATTCTCTTTTTGTTCTTATCTGTATATATCTGATTCAAAAAAACATTCTCTGTTAATTCCCCTCTGAGTCTGAATAGGAAATTGCTCTGTCCAAAGATAGCCGTTGGTCTGAATTAATACAGCCTAATTGCCATTAATATGTTCTGAAGGAAAGTCCACTGAATTGTTTCCTTGAAAAATCCTTCGAAACTTGCTCCAGAAGTAAACGAAAACGGCTGGCA
>CM077158.1:90525021-90586039 GCA_039583875.1 Platanthera guangdongensis
ATGGTGTGTGTATGTGTGTTCAGGGAAGCAAATAAAATAAACCAACAAGCAGCAATGGTCTAATCACAGCACATTCACAGAGCAAGGCCAGAAAACAAAAGGAAAAGAAAGCAACCAGATGACACAAGAATTTTATAGTGGTTCCCCAAATCTGGGTAGTCCACTCTTCTACCAACCTTGTAGGAATCCACTACAGGAAGGGGTTGATCAGGTGTCCTGGCACCAATGGGGTTTTGATCAGGTTCCCAAAAACCAAACCCTCAAGTCTTTTGGTGGGAGACTTGCAACCAGAATAATTTTGAAGGGAATTAAAACCCTGTACAGAGGTGGAGTGAGAGGGTGATGAGGTCTTCTCTTTCTCAAATCAAATGAGAAGACTTGTGGAATGTTGTTTAGCAGCTTTTCTCCCCCTGAGATGTGGAATGGATCAGGAAGAATACTGGAGCACTGCTTCAGGGTGATAGGTCTTCAAAGACCTAGAATTCCAGGTCTAGAGAAAGTCTTCGGGAACTTCTTGCAACTGATATGAATGTATTGTTTTGAAGTTCTCCTGAGTAAAAGCAGATGAAGAAGACTCTTGATATTGATGCAATGTTCTTCTTCTAGATCAATTTTCCTCTGGGCCAAGAATGAATTCTTTTTCTTGTGTTGTCTGAATCACTGTCTATGCTTTTCTTCTTGTTGTCTGTTGTTGTGTGCTTGTTGTATTACTTCTGGTTTCTGTATATCTCTATATGTCATAGAAAAACATTCGAATTTTTGAATGTCGAGCAGTAATGACAGACGACCTGGAAAGGAAGCAGCAATTAATTATTTCCCCAACTGTTTCCATGGGAAAACGGCATGTAATAACCCAGAATTAACTGCGCATCCTAACGGTAGTATAATGTGAAGAACTGCCATTAATTGTCCAGGAATCAGCGCCATGGAATGAGATGGGAACGGAAGAAGACCTAGTCTGGAATCGTCGACCGAAGAACATAATTCGTCGAGCTGAGTTTAAGAGTTCGTCGAGCTAAGCAGAGTTCGTCGAGCTGAGCTGAGTTCGTCGAGCTGAGCTGAGTTCGTCGAGCTGAGCTGAGTTCATCGAGCTGACAGTCTTCATTCGTTGAATAGACAATCTTCAATATCAGACAAACATTATTCGTAGAGTAGAGAACCAAATTCGTCGAGCTGAGAATAAACTTCATCGACCTGAGAAAAGTTCTGGACTTGGACGAAATACTCTGCATCTGCTGAAATGCTGTGTCGACACAAAATGGTGTCGACAGATTGATCTTGGTGTCGACACAACTCCTCTGGTGTCGACAGATTGGTCTAGGTGTCGACACAAATCCTCTGGTGTCGACACAAGCTGGTGTCGACTGAAATCCTGGGTGTCGACACAAATCGTCTGGTGTCGACACAAGCCCTAAGTGTCAACACAG
Organism: Platanthera guangdongensis; assembly: GCA_039583875.1. Classification (NCBI taxonomy): domain Eukaryota; kingdom Viridiplantae; phylum Streptophyta; class Magnoliopsida; order Asparagales; family Orchidaceae; genus Platanthera; species Platanthera guangdongensis. The sequence continues at coordinate 90,526,449 of CM077158.1, forward strand.
ATTCTCTGAGCACGAAGATCGTCGAGTAGAGATTAGCATTCGTCGACTTGAGAAGCTGTGAACTTGAGGTCCAAGTTCGTCGAGCTCAAAATATAATTCGTCGACCGAAGCATGGAGCTGGGCTTAGAGAAATTTGAAGTAGTCCTGAGAATGCTTGAGGTAGAATCCGGTGTTCGTCGAGCAAAGAACAAAGTTCGTCGAGCTCAGTACTGCGAATTATCTCACGATCGTCGAGCGCACAACTTCCTTCGTCGAGCTGAGTTCGACGAACGTCGAACTCATTTCACTTAGTCTGAAAAACTGATAGATCTGAAGTTCCTGATGGTCTTGAAGAAAGCTGGTCCATCTGAAGTTGAGATAGAGGACTGTCCTAGACTCTAAGACACAAACTTGACCCAGACTATACATGATGGGTCACATCCTAAGTTAGTGAACCTAGCCCAAATCAACTAGGGATCCAACACCATGCCTTGTCCGCTGTCGACTTCAATGATGATTGGATCGTGGACTCTGGGTGTGGTCATCACCTCACCAGAGACAAGTCGAATTTCTCTTCTCTGCAAGCCTACTCAGGTAATGAAGCTATTATAACTACTGATAATAATATTAATGCAGTAGAAAAGGAGGGGGTTTTGTCTTTGTGTAGTGATAAGGGGCCACTCACGTTAAGGAGTGTGTATCACGTACCGGGCATGAAGAAGAACCTCTTCTCGGTGACCAATGCGGTCGATGCAGTTTATCACATTCTGTTTTTGCCAACATAAGTGAAGTTCCTTCGCAACGTATCAGCGGTTAAGGCTGATGTTGCTCATGTTGGGAGGAGAGTTAAGAACTTGTTTGTTCTTTCAACTAACTCTTATGTTGATCGGATGAGAACAAATGATAGCCCTGTTGTTTGGCATGAAAGGTTGTGGCATGTAGGAATAGATAAGCTGAAGGCTATGGCTAACAGAAGCCTTGTAAGAGGCTTGCCTAAGCTATCTTCATTTGGCGACGGTCACATTTGCGCGGGATGTCAGTACGGCAAGGCTCATCGCCTTCTGTTTGATAAGTCACAAACGAGGAGTAAGAGACCATTGGAGTGCATCCATGGAGACTTGATGGGACCAACCATCACTGCAAGCCTTGGCGGGAGCAGATACATTCTTGTGCTGATTGATGACTACTCAAGATACACTTGGGTATATTTGTTGAAGGAGAAGTCTGAAGTCTTCCGTTTGTTTGTGGAGTTCAAGGAGTTGGTGGAGTGCCGGCTTGGCTTGCGGATCAAGAAGCTTAGAACAGATAACAATGGTGAGTTTGCCTCCTCCGAGTTTTCTAACTTCTACAGGAAGCATGGGATCCATAGAGAGCTTACTTGTGCTCACACTCCACAACAAAATGGAGTAGCAGAGCGGAAGATCCGTAATTTGACGGAGACTTGCAAATGCTGGCTTCATGCGAAAGATATTCCAAGGTCCTTCTGGGTGGAGGGGATGTCTTGTGCTTCTTACGTCATCAATCGAATGTCGCTTAGCCCGATCAACATGAAGACTCCTTTTGAGCTGTTGCTGAAGGAGAAGCCTAGTGTGGAACACCTTCGGGTGTTCGGTTCAACTTGCTATGTGCATGTCCCGGATGCTTCACGGACAAAGCTTGACGTAAAGACAAGGAATCTTGTCTTTGTTGTCTATGATGAGCAGAAGAAGGGATGGAAATTCATGGATCCTACGATGAAGAAGTTTGTTATGTCCAGAGATGTAGTCTTTGACGAACTGACGTAGTATGGAGGTAGCTCGGTTGAGCTAACCGGAAGCAAGGTTGATGAAGAGCAGAAGGTGGCTGCTGAAGGCCTGGAAGAGGAGCTTGTTGTTTCATCAGCAGCTCCTGTTGCTTCAAGTCCTGGTGCTGAGACTTCTGGCTCAGGAAGCAGGGGTAGCATTGCTCAAAGCTTGCCTGAAGGTGGTCTTGAGCCTGAAGAAGCAACAGAGGTAGTGAGCAAGGAACAACCTCTTCAGAGATCAAAGAGGGTTGTGAAGCCACCTGCTCGGTACTGTGATGGGAATGCAGTGAGCTTTGTCTCCTGCTTCTTTGCAGGTCCTCTGGATGAGTGAGAGCCTGTAAACTTCAATGAGGCCATTGGAGTCAAGGAGTGGGATGATGTCATGAAGGAAGAGATTGCTGCTCTCAAGAAAAATGAAACCTGGGACCTTGTGCCCAAGGTTGATGGCATTACTCCAGTGACTTGCAAGTGGGTGTATAAGTTGAAGAAGAAGGCTGATGGGAGCATTGATAGGTTCAAAGCTTGCCTGGTTGCTCGAAGATTCTCACAGCAGTATGGAGAAGACTATGAGGAGACATTTAGTCCGGTTGTAAAGATGACTTCAGTTAGAGTGGTGATCGCCTTGGCTGCTTGCAAGGGATGGAGGATGTGGCATCTTGATGTAAAGAACACCTTTCTTTACGGAGAAATTGATAAGGACATCTTCATGGACCAGCCACTTGGATTTGTTTCTGAATATCATCCGGATTATGTCTGCAAGCTCAGGAAGGCTCTCTACGGGTTGAAGCAAGCTCCTAGAGCTTGGTATGGGAAGATAGTAGAGTATTTGCAATTCTGCGGTTATCTTGCTTCCAACTCGAATTCTAGCTTGTTTGTAAAGAAGAAGGGGGAGCTTCAAGTCTTGGTCCTACTGCATGTGGATGACATGATCGTCACAGGGAATTCAGAGGAGGAAGTAGCAAGGCTCGGGGCTGATCTTGCTATACACTTCGAGATGAAAGACTTGGGAGAACTTCATCACTTTCTCGGTCTTGAAGTGGAGAGGAAGGAGTACGGGATTCTCATTTGCCAGAAGGGATTTGGAGATCGCATTGTAAGTCGATTTGGCATGGGCGAAGGGAAGAGTTGCTCTACTCCACTGGAACATGGGTTGAAGCTTCGACGAGATGAAGGAAAGATTCTTCCTGATCCCTTGGTGTTCAGGGCTCTTGTAGGGAGCTTGATCTACCTGACGATTATAAGGCCAGACATTGCTTATGATGTTGGCCGAGTAAGTCAGTTTATGGCTAAACCAAGGAAGTCTCATCTGGTGGCGGCAAAGAACCTTTTGAAGTATGTCAAGACACCTTCTGATATGGGACTCCTCTATAGTAGAGATACGGACTTTGCTTTGCTTGGATACACGGATGCTGACTATGATGGTGACTCGGATGATCGGAGATCAACTTCGGGTTATGTTTTCACTTGTGGTTCAGCTTGTATTTCGTGGTGTAGTAAGAAGCAGGATTTTGTGTCTGTGTCTACTGCGGAAGCTGAGTATAAGGCTTCAGCCTTGGCTGCTCGGGAAGCCATTGGTTGCGGAGGCTTGTAGAGGATGTTCATGAAGAAGTGTAAGGGCCTACTTTACTCCGGGGTGACAATGAGAGTGCTCTCAAACTGGTAAACAATCCAGTGTGTCACGCAAGGACCAAGCATATTGAGATCGAGCACCACTTCATAAGGGAGAAGGTGTTGGAGGGATCTCTTCTGGTCGGGCATGTTCGGAGTGAAGATAATCTTGTTGACATCTTCACGAAGCCGCTGTCGAAGGGGCCTTTTCAGCGGTTATGTAGCTTGCTAGGCTTGATCACCACTTCTCACTTCAAGGAGGAGTGTTGAAATTTGTGAAGTGGAAGTGGGTGATGGACAGGCCGGGCGGTCTAAGCGGCCTGTGCGGACTGAGTCCGCGGCCTGGGCAGACTCCTGGTGCAGCCTGGGTGTTAGCTATCTTGTTGGCTTGGTTGTTGAGGAGCGGCCTGTGCGACCTGGTATGCGGCTTGATCGGTCTGTTGTGCGGCTTGGTTGGCCTTTGGCCAAGGATGTCGGGCCTAGCGAAATGGACTGAGCAAACTGCGGTTTGCGGGCTGTAGGCATTGCTCTGTTCAGCGGCCTTGTGTATTGCAAGCTTAACTTAATCGGTGGATTGGATGTTCTAGCCGCGGGAGGCTTGACACTGGCGAGTCTGAAGTGTCCGTTGTGGTGGACTGGCCTTAGAGGTTGGTTGTGGCCCTTGCCGAGCTCTGGTGATAAAGCAGGTGTTAGCTACTGTGAAGGACTGTGCTGACTGGTGTCGGACTCCGGCAGTTGGCCGTTTGTTTGGGCAGCCGTGCGAGTAGTATTGGCGATCTACTTACCTTAGTGGAATTGTCGAGCCGCTTACCATGGTGTATTGACGAGCTTTTTACCTTGGTGGTTTTGGCGATCTGCTTTGGGTATTGGCGGACTGCGCCTTGTCCGCCGAGCTCGCACTAGGCCTTTGGTGATTTACTGGACTTGGTCATATTCTGTGACAAGTCTAGTGTGCCCGCAGTATCTGTCAAGTCTGTTGTTGATCGGGCGGACTGCCTTTGGTAGTGGACTTATGGTGGATGGAGGCTTTGCTCTTGTGCTGTGCGGGCTGCCTCTTGCATGTGTGGACTGTCACTGAAGGAGTTGTGGCTGTCCATGAGATGATGTGTGCGGACTGTGCGGACTGTACTTTATCCGCATAGTGTGGGTGGTCTGGTTCAAGGCAGCCTGGTAGTGAACATCGGTGCCTTGCTTCTGGCAGTTTTCTTGGAATCCGTCCAAGTCTTTGCGGACTTAGCGGATGGATGTTTTGCTAGTGTGCGGGCTGGGGTGGTGATACTATGCTCTAGGGTGGTGATCACACTTCTCACCTCGCCTATAAATAGAACCCCCCCGGCACGTCTACAGTAACGGAGTGAACAGTAAGTTGGGCTTGGACAAGTGTTGCGGTCTGCGGTTTTCTGTTCGCGTGGCTAGCTTCATGGAGCCAGGAGTTGGGCATTGAAGTGTGCGGTCTCAGCTAGTCGCTTCTACGGCTTGTCAGTTTTCTGCTTCATCTTGTTCAAGTTCCAATAACCTGTCCGCCGGTCTCAGGCGGGTAGGCGGTCTGTTCCTCAGTTGTTCAACAGACAGCGAATAACAGTGTGTACGCTTGACCTCGCGGTCTCGGCAGACTCCGTGTGCTATTTGGCTTGTAGCAGTTGCAGCTCGGGCAGCTTCGGCAACCTTGGCGGACTAGGCGGTCTCGGCGGTCTCCAGTGTTGTCCGCCCGGCTTGTTTTGTTCTTTCTGTTTGTAGCTTGTGTACTAGAGAAATCATGTCTCACTACGTATACCTCACCTTGTAAAGAAGTGTGAATGAATATAAGACTTGCTTATTCTTCCATTTGTGGATGGTGCTAAGCTTGCTCCCTGGGTTTCCGCATGATCAATGTGTGAACTGGGTAGTTCTGAGAATATTAATTTGGCTTTAGACTACCTTGCTGACCGCTTTGAGAAAATTTAATATAGGTAAGTTATCATATGGTTCATACACCAAGGATAAGGAAGCTGTGTACATTCCTGATGAAGGGTACAAGTGGTATCATCAGCTGTCTGACACTTCAGTGGAAACCAGAAAAGAAGTGTGCTCATGTTCAAAATTATTTGTACTTGTACTAAAGGGTGTCCAAGTCAGTGGGCTTTATGGATAAGGTTTATGCAAATGCTGATGGGGAGCTTGTTCAGTCAAGGTTACTGGACAACCTTGAATCTTACCCAAAGTTCCCCAACACAGAATAGATCAGCATTATTACTAAAGATCACCTTGTACCCATGGACATTGTTGAGTATGAGAGAAAGACTTGGTATCAAGTGGTCTTAAAGAACATCATCTGCATGAGAAGATAAAGCTGGTAGCTGCACCAGTGGTATCATCTGCAATCAGCCAGGGGGAGAAGATAATCATAGCAGACCATCTCTTCCCTGTCTATTCAGAAACTAAGGGGGGATTGATCGAGTGGTGATCAAGTGTGGAGATCAATATAATGATCAAGATAGTCCCAAGTTGGCTGAACACTCTTGGATCGCTAATCAGAAAGTTGTGGCAAAAGGCAAGTTTGATGCTAAAGAAGAGGAGAAGATCTGGCTGAGCAAAAAGTGAATATGCAAGGTGCAAGGGAGTTGTTGTGCACAGTGGCTGTAAATCCAGTATCAGCTCCATGGAAGATCAGTTTTGATGTAATATTAAGACTATAAAGAACATCAAGTGGTATCCAGACTAGCATAGACAAGAATGTCTACCAGGAATCTAACAAAGGATGATACTATTGAGGGGGAGCAAGCTCAACACCCTGTAAAGGGGGAGAATGTCCAGCAATGGCTGAAATAGGATCTTCCTCTTATTGGGAAGGAGCTGGAAGCTGCTGTAGTAGATCAGCTATCACAACTGCTGATTAGGTTGTCTTAAGGACAATGCACAGAATAAGAGGGAGATTATGAGAAGAGGAAAAGCTAGCAGACAGTTCAAGTGGATCCATGGGTCACATAAGTGTCAAAGGTTGCAGTGATGTGGTGCATCAATGATATTACCACAAGTGGATGCTGATTCTGTCGATACTACATCAGCAAGCAGAACTATGTTTGCAGCTAGCTCAAATGTTACAGTGTTGTGTTGTATCGATATATCAACATAGAAGGTATGTCTCTTAATCAAATAGACTGATCTCTAGGATGATTTCCTTAATAGTATCAACATTGAACTTTGTCTAGGATTAGGAGATAATCTCTCCCATGGTATTTTCTACTCACTCAATAGATATGCCTATTGAAGAAGTCAGAAAGGGGGAGATATGTGTGGCAATATATATGAAGGAGATATAGAAGCAATGTATGACACGACAAGGTCATGTTAAGTTGGTTCATATTACTGGAAAAGATTCTAGTAGTATGTGAAATGCAATGACTAACCACATGTTGAGTCATGATTGGGTCAGTGCATTTATTGAGGCAAGTGCTTCTAGTGGTGCACCATTTAAATATTTAGTGGTGTAAAGGAGAGTTCATATTATATGAGCAATTGCTAAAGTAGTATGAGGATGCACATTAAATGAATGTTGAATAAGCTAGCATGTGTGTAGAAATATATACAGCTGCATGAATTTTGTTTTCTGCCTACCATGATAATGTATCTTAGTATTGCTGGGTGTTCTGCCTTCTTTAAATAGGAGGAGATTGTTGAGTCCATTGCCCACAATGTTCCCTAGATTGGATTTGAAGAGGCATCTCCATCCACACTAACGAAATAGTTGTATTTGATGTAGTTGAAGCTCATCATGTGCAGGATATTCCAAGGAACAAGTCTAGACAGGTTGTATAACTGTTGTGACAAGTGGTCACAAAGTGAAGATGCTGGAAAGGCAGGGAGTAGCCTAAGTGGGAAAGTTAGGTAAACTCTTACCTATGTTGTGGGCTGACAGAAATCTGTCTAAGTCCACAGGCGTTGAGTGATGAAGACACACTCAACGCCATACAGCAAAAGGATGTGAGTAGAACACAGTTCAGAAAATTCGTCAAACTGAGTTCAGAGTTCGTCAAGCTCAGCTCGCAATTCATCGAGCTCAGCTTGCAATTCATCGAGCTCAGTTCAAAGAATTTGTCGAACTAAGTTCAAAGTTCGTCGAGCTCAGCTCGCAATTTGTCGAGCTTAGTTCAGAGAATTCGTCGAACTGAGTTCAGAGACCGTCAAGCTCAGTTCACAATCCGTCGAGCTCAGTTTAGAGAATTCGTCGAACTGAGTTCAGAGTTCATTGAGCTCAGTTCATAATTCGTCGAACACAGGTCAGAGAAAGGCAGGTTGAGTCAGTCAATGCCTGAATTAAGAGGAAGTGTTTGTCTTAGCATAATCACTAAGCAAGTGGTTGTCTTAGCATAACTGCTGAGGCAAGTGTTTGTCTCAGCAGAGATCAAGAAAGCGCTGAGATAGTTAAGCCAGTGTTTTCAAACACAAAAAAATTGGCAAAGCTAAAAAGTGTTGACTGATGAAGACACACTCAACACTCTCAATGCCAAAGAAGCAGGATGATTTTGTCTAAGGCAAAAAGCCCTGAGACAGCTGAGATAGATGAGAAGAAACCGCTGAGACCACTGAGACAAAACCGCTGAGACAGGAGTTGGTATCAGCATAACCGCTGAGACAGGAGTTGGTCTCAGCATAACCGCTGAGACAGGAGTTGGTCTCAGTATAACTGCTGAGATAGGAGTTGGTCTTAGCAAAACCACTGAGACAGTAGTTGGTCTCAGCATAACCGCTGAGACAAGTGTTGGTCTCAGCTTTGAACAAGAAAGCGCTGAGACAAGATAAACAAAAAATGGTTAAGGCAAAAAGCGTTGAGTGGAGGTTGCTCATTCAACGTTGTTGACGCCTAATGAAGACAGAATCTTGTCTAAGGAGTTTGGCATTGAGTGTTGCTAACACACTCAACGCCAAGCCACAGATAGTTGAATAAGCAAGTTGGCATTGAGTGAAGTTGATTCACTCAACACCTAGAAACTTCTTTATATTCTAAGCACTTTAGCGTTGAGTGAAGGTTGCTCACTCAACGCCATGAGATAGTAAATCTGTCTAAGTGTTTTGGCATTAAGTGATGCTTACTCACTCAACGCCTGTGTTAATGGTGTTTGATTCTTGGTTAAGTCCACAGCTGATGATGTCAGTAAGTCAACAAGTCAACCTAATTCAAATTCATGGCGGGATGGCTACAGTACGCGACAAATGTTGTCGCAAACCTACTGTACGGCAGTTGGCGTTAAAGCAACTTGTTACAGGCCATTAATTATGTGGGGCTCACTGCTTAAAGAGCCATTGGGTCAAAATCGATAAAGGGAAAAAGGCGTACTGAGCAAAATAGCTTTTGGAGAGTCTACAAGCAAGGAAAAAGAAATTAAGTTACATCTTCTTCTCTGCCATTATTGCGGATCGGAAGAACATGAAGCTCAAGTCAGGAAGACCAAGAGCAAGTTTGTTGTTGATAATAAGACCTTCAATAGCAAGATAGCTGGTGCCATTCTCACCTGCACCAACAAGCTTATTCAGAGCAATTTCTCTGAGGCAAAAGGTAGAAGTCAAGGGCCGACCCTTGCTGCAGGATATTCACAGTTCCAGCAACACAAGCACCTGAAGATCTTTAACTGGAAGTTTTGAAGAGAAGAAAGCTTGAAGATGCTGAAGGAAGACTCAAGGAACTATTCCTCAGGAGTCAAAGCTATGGCTGAATCACCTCAGCCCAAGAAAGGAGCAAGAGGTAGAGATATTCCAGTCTGCAAGTTAGAGCTATGATTATATCAGCTCAGGTAGCAGCTGTTAGTTGCAGTTACTTCACTAACCAGAAGGAAAATCCCTGATGCTGTGAAAAGGTAGTTAGGGCTGAGCTTTTATCTCAGTTCAGAAAGTGACAGAGCATTGCTCTGCAAGTAACTTCTAGCACAAGTAATTACTTATTGTTGTGGAAGTAGTTGGACTAAGTATATCTTAGTTCAGTGAAGATAGACTCAGGAAATAAAATTCTTGTAGTCATTGTTAGGCTGCGTTTGTCTCAGTAAAGAAGCTTGACACAGAGAAATATCTTTTGTGTCAAGAATTTCCACCAACCCACCTTCAAGCTGTAGGATCAAAGTGTGGATCTGAGCTATAGGGCATAAGTGCCTAAGGTAGGAGAGTGCTGCTCCCTAAGGTAGGATCCAAGTGTGGATCTGAGTGTAGGGCCCTTTGGCCTTAGGTAGGTGACAAGCTTGTCTCTGAGATGTAGGTGCCTGGAGGGGCACTGAGGTAGGTACCTATTGGGTATTGAGTTGTAGGAGTGCTGCAGCACTATGAGAGTAGGGTCTTGTGCCTGAAATTGTAGGGCCGAGAAGACTGAACTGTGGGCCTTAGAGATAAGGATGAGGTAGGTGGCTTGCGGGTCACTGAGTGTAGGTGCACTGCAGAGCTCTGAGGTATGATCCTTTGTGGATCTGAGGTAGGGTTGTCCTCCCAGCCTAAGTGTAGGGCTTTATTGTCTAAGGTAGGTGGTATGCTAACCACTGAGTGTTGATCCTTGTGGCTGAGAAGTGAGTCTTGGAGGAGACTTGGAGATCCTTCGGGATCTGAAGTGTAAGCTCTTAAGAGCAGTTTGTGAAAGTGAGGGTTAGGTCTACAATACTCTAGAGGGGGGGGGGGGTGAATAGAGTATATTTAAAATTTGTTAGGTCCCTATAAAGGTGCTGTTACAGCTTTTGCTGTAAACTGAAAAGGTGCAGTAATTAGGAAACTGGAAAACAGAAAATAGTAAACCTAATCACAGCCACACAGCAAGAACAAAAAGAAAAAGATAGGCAACCAGACGACACAAGAAATTTATAGTGGTTCCCCAAATCTGAGTAGTCCACTCTTCTACCACCCTGGTAGGAATCCACTCAGGTTTTTGATCAGGTGCCTGACACCAATGGGCTTTGATTAGGTCCCCAAAAATCAACTCAAGTCTTTTGATCAGGAGACTTGCAACCAGGAATCAACTTTTGAAGGGAGATGATAACCCTTTACAGAGATGGGGGTGAGAGAGTTGATTATGTCTTCTCTATCAACAATCAGAGAGAAGACTTAAGTGGAATGATGTTAACAAACAACTCCCCCTGAGATGTATAATGATTCAGGGAAGATCTGGAGCTTTGCTGCAGAGTGATAGGTCTTCAATCAGAGTTCTTGACTAGCAGAGATGCAGGAACTTCTTGACTGATTTGATTGTTTTGTTGTCCTTGGAAGTCCTAGAGGTATGATCACTGCATGTCACTGTAAGCTGCAGTATGATTTTTTTTGTGTGAAGCTTTTCTGCTGTTGTATGAATTCTTGCAGTCAGTCTATCTGCGTCTCTGTTTTTCTGACTGAGTATATTCTTCCAGACTTCTGATTATCGATCTTGTATTCTTCTTTATCTTTTCAAAAATTTGAATCATCGGTAATTAATGCTGACGCCTTGAGAATAATCGGCATTGAATCATTTTCTCAACTGTCCCATGGAAAATCGGCAAGTAATATTCCTGAAGAAGACCGTAATCAATGCTTCTTCTAACGGATACATTCAGAGAATGTAGAGCATTAATTACTCAGGAATTTCCGCATTAGAATGGGGACAGAAGGCCAAAAATGGCTAAGTCTGGAGTTGTCGAACGAATAACAGAATTCGTCGAGCTGAGTTACTAGTTCATCGAACTGAGACTTTGTATTCGTCGACCAGAAAGCTTCTGTTCGTCGAGCTGAGTTCTAAGATCATCGAGCTGATAACAGAGTTGCATGCTTCAGAACCTTTGCATTTTATGTCTGAAGTTCGTCGAGCTGACAATTGCATTCGTCGACAGGAGTTCGGCAACAATTCTAGACTTAGTCAAGTATTTTGTGTTGACTGATATTCTATGTGTCAACATGAATCTTCTGGTGTCGACACAGGTGGGTGTCGACTGATTAGTCTTGGTGTCGACACAAATCTTTTGGTGTCGACATAAGTGGGTGTCGACTGATTTGTCTTGGTGTCGACACAAATCTTCTGGTGTTGACATAAGTGGGTGTTGACTGATTATTCTTGGTGTCGACATAAATCTTCTGGTTCCAGAATTCGTCGAGTAAAGTACTGAGTTCGTCAACCTGAGAAGTTGACTTCGTCGACCTGAGATCTTCTAATAGAAGGTTGTTGTGAACTCGAGGTCCAAGTTCGTCGAGCTTAGAATCTTGTTCGTCGACCAAAGTCTTAAGTTGGACTTAGAATAATCTAGAGTTATCCTGACTTTAGATAGTTGAAGAATCCCAGTTTTCGTCGATCAGAAAATGAAGATCATCGGTCTCAGCTCAGAGAAATATCTCAAGATCGTCGAGCTGAGAACATCTTTCGTCGACCTGAGTTCGACGAACGTCGAACTCATTTTACTTGGTCTTGAAATCTTCTAAGTCTTGAGTCTCTGATAGTCTTGTTGATAGCTGGTCCATCTGATGTTGACTCTAAGGACTTGGCCTAGACTCTAGGACACAACTATGACTCTGACTATACATGTTGGGTCAAATCATCCTAAGTTAGTGAACCTAGCCTAAATCAACTAGGGATCCAACAATCTCCCCCTATTTGGGTGAGGTCACTAATTGACTCAAAACAAAAACATAAAAATAAACAAAGCAAGAAAAAGGTATATCTGGCAGAGATTTACTAACACATGCAGCAGATATATATGTACATGAGCTTTGTTTTAAACAGACAAAGCAGTTTTAAAGCTAATGCAGAGAAAAAGAAATTGAAGCAATGTAAAGATTATTGTAATCATCAACATTGAACAATTTATCTGTGGGCTTATCTTCTTCAGTCTTTTCACCTGGCTTTATAAAGATAATTTCTCTATTCGGATCCAAAGCCTGTGCCTGTGTCATTGTCATGTCAGCTGGCCCAATAATCTTCAGAGATGTAGTTCTGGGGAAAACTACTTCAGGATGTAGCTTCATGTAATCATCAACATTGAACAATTTATTTGCTTTATCAAATCTTTTGAGTTCTTCCTTTCTGTATTTGGACATAGTTGAATATCCTGATATATCTTTGCCTTCAGCTTTTGCTTTATTAATCAAAGAAAGACCAATAATTTCCTGGAATCTAGCCATTCTAGCAGTGTTTGCTATTTCAGGATCCTCAAAAGCAATAGGAGGTGAATATGGTCTTTCAGGACTATTAGCCTTCTGGTCTGCAGAGATACTTTGCTATTGCTGCTGATGTTGTTGATGTTGTTGATGTTGTTGTTGTCTTTCAGAAGTGTAGTGCCATTGCTGACTATTTCCAGAAGGTCTCCCTATGTGTCTTTGATAGGTTTGAATAAGGGCAGACCTCTGAGAGCTAGAGCTAGTGGCACCAGCTGTTAGAGGAGGTGGAGGAGGTGGATCTCTTCTATACTGATGAACTGGTGGAGGAGAATATTTTCTACTTCTTTTCTTCTCCTTTTGCTAATTTTTAGGCAACCACATCCATGCTGGCATTCCTTTGTAAGGAGTAATATTTTGGAGGATATAGTATGGAGTGTCGTTCTTTGGGCTTGGCTTAGCAGCAGCAGGAGGAGGGGCTTTCCTTTTCTTTGTCAAAAGTTTCTCCTTTTTCTTAGCAGCTTCTTCATCTGAATCTTCTTCTTCATCATCATCATCATCTGAATCCTAAGGATTATCATATAAAGCATCTATATCTCTCAAGATGTCCTCAGATACAATAAGTTTTTCAGTTGGAACCTGAACTGAGCTTTCAGCTGCGTTTGTTTCTTCTTCATTGTCAGCCAAGATCAACTCATCTTGATCTGGCATAGGGGAGTCATCCATTACAAAAGTTGGTGCAGAGATAGCTACTAGAGGGGATGGAATGACTGCCAAGGTTGGTGCAGATACTGGAATTACAAAGCTATCACATAGTTGCTTAGCAACTGCTGGACTGACAGGATAGGTATAAGGAATAATAGCCAAATATGGCTTAGTAAATTCTTCTGGAAGATAATGCATATGTACAGTATCAAAGCGTTTCAACAAATTTCCTAAGTGAACTGTGGGATTTAGGATAAAATCACCAACAGTTTTGAATCCTTCAGAATCTGTCTCATCAAAATCCATGTCAGTATCAATGAAATCAAGTAAATCTTTACTCATACAATCTGTATATTCTGCTATGAAGATTGGAGTATCTGCTGGTGTTGGAGCTGAAGACTCTGAAGCTGTAGCTGCTACTTCATCATCAGGCATCTCCCCCTGCCTGGTTTCAGTGGGAACTTAGGACAGGCCCCTGACTGAGGATGGGGCAGTAGTAAGAGCAGAAAGATGAGATGGTGGTAGCAAGAGGTGTAATAGCCTCTGCTATAAGGGATTTAAGAAGAGGAGTGATGATGGAGATGATAGATGAGTGGTAGAGGGGTCGAAAGTGGTAGATGGTGTTGCAGTTGGTGTGGAAGAGGTGGCAACTATGGATGGAATAGAGGGTGGAACATCAGGTATGTGAAGGTTAGATGTTGATGGGGATGGAAGGGTGGCATCTTGCATCATTGTGTCTGATGGTAGGATGTAAGATGTTATGGAAGATAGATGTGGGGGAAGTGGAGACTGTGGTGTTGTAGAAATGTATGTGTCATAAGGGGATTCAGGAGGTGAGGGTGGTCGATTTTCCTGAAGGGACGAAGAGGGAATGTTAGTGATGGTGATTGGTAAAGATGGAGTGACTGGGGATTTTGTTGTTGTTGGAAGGGTGGGCTAGGAGAGAAGATGTGGAAGGAATGTTCTCTTCAGCATGGTGGGGAGTGGATTTGACAGCCCTTGTGCCTTCAGAAGCTGTGGTGGAAGAGGTGGAAGCCTTAGAGGGCTTAGTGATGGTCCTTTCCCACCTGCCGAATAAGGCACATGTCAGCCTTTTACTGGCATTTATGAAGATGGTGTGGGAGACCAGGGATTCTGCAGCCTTTTCCTGTAGAAATATTCCTAGAATTCTTCCAAAACAGACTTCCTTCTTAGTGTTCTTCTTATTTATCAAATCAAACATAAGTTGTGCGCAGTTTATTGGCTTCTTGTTGATGATTGCACACATAACCAGAAACTGGTGTCTGGTGATATAATCGTGTGCAGTGTGTTTTCCAAGTAGCACTTTACCAACCAAGTCTGCTAAAACTTTATAGGGGGCAGATAGGTGCTTCTTCAGAAGCTTGTTAGGATTATCTCCAGCATAATCCATGAGGCGCAACATCATATCAGACTCCTTTGTTTCAATTTCGAGGTCCTCTTCTCCATTTCTCAATCCAAAAATCTCAGTTAAGATTGCGGGGGTTAAAGAGACTGAGTTACCCGCGATAGTGCTTGTCATGGTGTTCTCTTATGTGGATGACAGTGTGTATACCCATTCCCCGATTTCCATGCTGTGCAGTTTGATCCTTCTCTTCATCAGGGTTTTTAGTTCCTGTTCTTCAAGAAGTTCCAGGATATACAGAAAGATTGGATCGGAATGCTGAAACGAATCGAAATCCTCGTCAAATCTTGTATCAAACTTCATTCCGGTGAGATTGCTTGCCAGAGTCGCCATTGAAATCACCTGCAAGAAAGACACAGAAACGGCAATCAAGTGCAAGGGAACAGAAAGCGCGGGATGGAGGTCGAAGAAAACCTAGATATAAGGTTTTACAAAATATGAATCGACAAACTCCGTTCCACGAAAATAAAATTAATTCTTCGAACTGAGGTCGACGAAATAGTTTAGAGTTAAATAATTCGTCGAGCTCATCAAAAGTATTGAAGACGGTTCGTCGACCTTAGGTCGACGAATATCTTCTGAAGCAAAGTTCGTCGATTGCTGATCGACGAAAATTGTTTCACTCACAGAGAGTTCGTCGATCTCCGTTCAACGAGTATCTCTCAAACTTTCCCTGGTTCGTCTAACTCCGTTCGACGAACTCTGGAAAATTCGTCGAATGCAGACAGAACGTAAACTAAGTCTTCTTCATTGATCATTCCCAGCTGATTTAGAAAGAAAGCATGATTTTTCTCATCCAGAGGTTTGGTGAATATATCAGTTTTTTGTAAATCATTGTAGATGTACACAAGCTTAATCTTATTTTTGTCTACACACTCCCTAATGAAATGATGTCTTATGTCAATATATTTTGTCCTACTATAGTGAACTGGATTTTGTGCTATGGCTATAGCACTAGTATTATCACAGAATAGGGTTGAATTATTTAAGTTGAACCCATAATCTAGAAGTCGATTTTGTATCCAAAGCATTTGTGAAGAACAACTGCCTGCTGCAATATATTCTACTTTAGCAGTTGATGTTGACACTGATGTTTGCTTCTTACAAAACCATGATACTAGTCTAATACCCAGGAACTGACAAGTTCCTGAAGTACGTTTTTTATCTACCCTGCATCCAACAAAATCAGCATCAGAGTATACAGTTAACTCAAATTCTGATTCTGCAGGATACCATAGGCCTAGATTAGGACAACTCTTTATATATCTTAAAATCCTTTTTAAGAAAATTAGATGGGATTCTTTAGAGTTCACTTGGAACCTAGCACAAAGGCATGTAGCAAACATAATATCTGGCCTACTTGCTGTGAGGTATAATAGGGACCTAACAATGCCCCTATAAAGTTTCTAATCTACAGGTTTTCCTGGTATATCAGAGTCCACAACAGCATTGGTGGCCATGGGAGTTTTCTTAGCTGAGGCATCAGCCATCCCAAACTTATTTAGAAGTTCTTTAGCATATTTTGCTTGAGAGATGAAGATGCCATCAGGGAGCTGTTTCACTTGGAGACCAAGGAAATATGAAAGCTCTCACATACTACTCATTTCAAATTTAGAATGCATGAGGTCAGAAAAGCTCTTGCACAATTTTGAATCTGTAGAGCCAAATATAATGTCATCTACATAGATTTGTACTAATAAGATTTGGTCCTTATGATGTCTAGTGAAAAGGGTTTTATCTACAGTTCCTCTTGTAAATTTATGATCTAATAAGAAACTTGTTAAGGTCTCATACCAAGATCTTGGAGCTTGCTTTAGACCATAAAGAGCCTTATTTAATTTAAAAACATAAGAGAGATAAGTTGGAGAAACAAAACTTGGAATTTGTTCTACATAAACCTCTTCTTGTAACACTCCATTTAAGAAAGCACTTTTCACATCCATTTGAAAAACTTTGAACCTTTTGAATGCTGCATAGGCAAGGAAGATCCTTATAGATTCCAACCTTGCAACAGGTGCAAAGGTCTGATCATAGTCAATTCCTTCCTCTTGCCTATATCCTTGAGCAACAAGCCTAGCCTTGTTCCTCACAATGACTCCTTGGGCATCGAGCTTATTCCCGAAAACCCATTTCTGGGTAGTTTTGGGGTCTTGGAACCAAATATCAAACTCTACATCTCTCAAATTGGTTTGGTTCCTCCTGCATTGCAAGGATCCAGTGGGGATCTTGCTCAGCATCATGAATGGTTAGAGGTTCAACCTGAGAGAGAAAACAGGCATGCATCAAGTCTTGGTTGAGTTGATGCCTTGTCTGTACACCTGTTGATATGTCTCCAATTACTTGAGATCTGGGGTGATCCCTAAGTGTGACAAAATCAGTGGGTGGAGTTGGTTGTGCAATAGCATTTTGAATAAATTCCTCTTGTGGAATTATATTTGCTATTGGTTGAGGCTCATGTTCTTCAGCTTCATCTTCTTCACTATCTTTAATGATTTGTGGAGAGCGATGAGTGGGAACCTCTTGGATGAGGTTTAGTCCATCCAATGTCTCACACAAGTGGGATACCTGCAAGTTGCTACTGGTAGAAACTTATTTCTCCTTGCAATACATGTTAGTTTCATCAAAAGAAACATGAATTGACTCTTCTACTTTTAATGTTGATTTATTAAATACCCTATAGGCCTTGCTTACTTGGGAGTATCCTAGAAAAACTCCCACTTCAGCCTTAGCTTCAAACTTTCTAATATATTTCTTATTGTTATTATGTATATAACATGTACAACCAAAAACTTTAAAATAGTTTATTTTAGGTTTCTTCCCTTTGAGCAATTCATAGGGAGTCTTATTCTTCAGTTTTGGAATTAAACTCCTATTCAGGACATAGTTTGCAGTGCTTACAGCCTCTGCCCAAAAGGTTAGTGGCATGTATGCATTACCAAGCAATGTACCTGCAGGTTCAATGAGTGTCCTATTTTTCCTTTCAGCTACCCCATTTTGTTGGGGAGTTCTAGGAGCTGAGAAGCAATGTCTGATACATTCCTTCTCACAGAACTCATGCATAAGAAGAGACTCAAACTCTGTATCATGATCACTTCTGATCAATGCAACATGAGTAGAGAACTCAATCTGTATGGTCCTGAGAAAATCTGCAAGAACCTTGAATGTATCTGACTTTGTTCTCAGAAAGAATGCCCAACTGAACCTGGAGAAGTCATCCACTATAACTAAAGTGTAAGATTTCCCTCCTAGGCTTTGTACAGTAATGGGAGAAGAAGGGGTAGGGGAATGAATGCCTTTTTGGCTCCCCATGAAAAAGTACAAATGGCCCATGCTGGACCATTTATATTTGGTGCCTCAGTCCCTACTCACAGGGGTAAGGCAGTGGCTTTCACTCAAGCCCACCCAGCAAGGACTCAGACTAAGGGTTAGTCTACCAGTAAACCTAACTTGGCCTGTTCTGATGATATAAATAGCTTGTCTTATGCAAAGAAGATAGCTATGAATACCATTAAGGGCAATCAAAGAAATCTTGCTGGAAGAATGACCTTTAGTCAGATCCTTGCTGAAAGGAACGTAAATAAAGTTACTACTCATCTTCCTTCTGTTCAGTCAGTATTTAACAACACTACAAGACCTGCTCAGAAAAGAAGATATAATATTCATAAGTGTTGGTGTTGTGGTAAGGTGGGGCATTTTGTTCTAAATTACTGGCATAATCCTTCTGTGTCTAGAGCAAGAGTTAGTCTACATGTCAAAAATTATGTAGGTAGGCAAGTCAGATTTCAGGCTAATAGGAACCTAGGACCTAATACCTATTGGGGTCCTAAGGTAAGGTAATTCTGTTTTGCAGGTTAGTCTTAGTGCCCATCCCATATGTGGCACTTGGACAGAAGATCTTCCAGAACTTGGACTGGAATAGGATGTTGAAATTTGTGAAGTGGAAGTTGGTGATGGACAAGCCGAGCGGTCTAAGCAGCCTGTGCGGACTGAGTCTGCGGCCTGGGCGGGCTCCTGGTGCGGCCTGGGTGTTGGTTGTCTTATTGGGTTGGCTGTTGAGGAGCGGCCTGTGCATCCTGGTGTGCTGCTTGATCTGTCTGTTGTGCAGCTTGGTTGGTCTATGACCAAGGATGTCGGGTCTGGCGAAACGGAATGAGCGGACTGCAGTTTGCGGGCTGTAGGAATTGCTCTGTTCAGCGGCTTTGTGTGTTGAAAGCTTATGCTAACCGGCAGATTGGATTTTCTAGCCGCAGGAGGCTTGCGGACTGGCGAGTCCGCGGTGTCCGTTGGGGCGAACTGGCCTTAGAGGTTGGTTGTGGCCCTTGCCGAGTTCTAGTGATACAGCAGGTGTTAGCTACTGTGAAGGACTACACGGACTGGTGTCAGAGTTCGGCAGTTGGCCATTTGTTTGGGCAGCCGTGCGAGTAGTATTGGCGATCTGCTGACCTTGGTGGAATTGGCGAGCTGCTTACCTTGGTGTATTGACGAGCTGCTTACCTTGGTGGTTTTGGCGATCTGCTTTGGGTATTGGCGGACTGGGCCTTGTCCGCCGAGCTCGCGCTAGGCCTTTGGTGATTTACTGGACTTGGTCACATTCTGTGACAAGTCGAGTGTGTACGCAGTATCTGCCAAGTCGGTTGTTGACCGGGCCGACTGCCTTTGGTCGTGGACTTGTGGCGGATGGAGGCTTTGCTCTTGTATTGTGCGGACTACCTCTTGCATGTGCGGACTATCACTGAAGGAGTTGTGGTTATCCATAAGATGATGTGTGCAGACTGTGCAGACTGTACTTTGTCCGCATAGTGTGGGCGGTCTGGTTCAAGGCAGCCTGGTAGTGAACATCGGTGCCTTGCTTCTGGCGGTTTTCTTGGAATCCGGCTAAGTCTTTGCAGACTCAGCGGACGGATGTTTTGCTAGTGCGCGGGCTGGGGTGGTGATTCTATGCTCTAGGGTGGTGATCACACTCCTCGCCTTGCCTATAAATAGAACACCCCCGGCACATCTACAGTAACCGAGTGAACATTAAGTTGGGCTTGGGCAAGTGTTGCGGTCTGCAGTTTTCTGTCCGCACAGGTTGAGTAGTGCTGACGGTTTGCTGTGTGCAGGTCGCGCGGCTAGCTTTAATGAGCCATGAGTTTGGCATTGAAGTGTGCGGACTCTGCGGTCTCAGCTGGTCGCTTCTGCGGCTTGTCAGTTTTTTGCTTCAGCTTGTTCAAGTTCCAATAACCTGTCTGCCGGTCTCAGGCGGGTAGGCAGTTTGTTCCTCAGTTCTTCAGCAGGCAGCGAATAACGGTGTGTCCGCTTGACCTCGCGGTCTCAGCGGACTCCATGTGTTATTCGCCTTGTAGCAGTTACAGCTCGGGCGGCTTTGGCAACCTTGGCCGACTAGCCGGTCTCGGCGGTCTCCAGCGCTGTCCGCCTGACTTGTTTTGTTCTTTCTGTTTGTAGCTTGTGTACTAGCGAAATCATGTCTCGCTACGTATACCTCACCTTGTAAAGAAGTATGAATGAATATAAGACCTGCTTGTTCTTCCATTTGTGGTTGGTGCTAAGCTTGCTCCTTGAGTTTCCGCATGATCAAAGTGTGAACTGGGTAGTTCTGAGAATATTAATTTGGCTTTAGGCTACCTTGCTGACCGCTTTGAGAAAATTTAACATGGTATCGAACCCAGGTTTAGTTGCTTAAACGGTGTTCAAACAGTGTTGTTACTTTGTGCTTGAGTGGTGATCAACTTGTGTTGGTGCTCTGTGCTTCTGGAAGTTAGATTAACCAACAGTTGTTGCAATGGAAGTAAGTTATGCAAGAGATCTTGGTATTGAACTCTTAACGCCGACTAACTTCAAGAAGTGGAAGTCGTGCATGAAGAGTTACCTTCTGGTTGAGGAGCTATGGGAGGTCGTTGGTGGTGACGACAGACAGGAAGTGACTGCTGCGTTTGGTACTGCTGAGTAGGTGAGGCTCTGGAGAAAGATAAATGCTAAGGCGGAGTTTGTTCTCAAGAGGGCCGTGTCACCAGAACTGTTTGATCACATCATAGGATGTGAGTCTGCTGCTGACATTTGGACAACCATTGATGAGTTCTTCAATAGGAAAAATGTGGCTAGACTTCAGGGTCTGGAGAATGAGTTGGCGAGGACAACTCAAGAAGACCTAACCATCTCAAAGTTCTTTCTGAAGATGAAGAGCTTGTATGCGGAGCTGTCAGTGCTTGATCCGGATGAGCCTATCTCTGAGGCTAAGATGAAAAGGCACATAATCCGCGGCTTGCGGAAGTAGTATGTTGCCTTTGTTACATCTGTTCAAGGTTGGGCTACTGAGCCATCGCTGCTGGTGCTTGAGAGTCTGCTTGCTTCGCAGGAGAGTTTAGCAAGGTAGATGGCTGGAGTCACAGTCACTGAGGAAGGTAGTTGATGCAGGCTACGTCTCCTGACGAGCCGCAACGGACAAAGACACCGAATTGTTCTCACTCGTTTCAATTCTATGCTCGCACAATTTAAACGCAGCACACCCGATTGACAATAATATCAATCTAATGCTAACGCACTGGTTTGCTACACCCTTATAGATCAAATAGAGGCGATGAACCAATATTCTCTCAAGCGAAATAGATCGACCCGATCCGTTCGAGCATGTGTTGTACCAAAAGAGATCCACCAAAAGTAAATGATTCGGAAATGGTAGATCTCTCCCAACAAAAAGAAAACGAGGTCCGCCAATCCTCACGAACTTAAAATAGATCAAAAGAAGATAACAATATCGTTCGGATCAAAACCACGATGAATTCAAAATTTCGGAAGCAACGCCAAAGAAAACCACCACAAGATCTATCTAAGAGGGAATCACACAAGAGTAGTAATTTTCGTTACCCCAATCGGAATAGATGATTCCGATGAAAAATGGTTCGCTCTTCCACGGCTCCGTCGGAGTCACGCCGAACGGAGAGAAACTCGTCCACCTTCCTTGCTTCACGTCGGAGAAGGTTTGTCGTCGCCGAAGTTGTTGTCCTTGACCGAAATCACCCAAGGAGAGGGAAAGGATGTTGGCTGAATTCTTCAAGGAGAGGAGTTCTTTGATTTGTTACTCGTAGTGGAGAGGAGAAAGGATTTTGTGGAGAAGACGAGAGGAGGGAGGAGAGAGGAAGAATATGAGGCCGGCGGCCAAGAGAGGAGGAGAAATAAGGAGGGGCCAAAATTTGCCTTAGAGGGAAACAGGAAAGAGGGGGAAAATTTAAAACTTGAATTCCAGATTTTTTTCTTTTCATTCTTCCCTTAAATCCTTCATAAACATGGTCTTTTATAGCCTACATCACTCAATCTCCTCCATTCAAATAAAATAAACGCATGATGGTTATATGCACCCATCATAAACATGATATAATAAATACAATAACTAAATGCATGAAATAAAAACTCTCAAATTAAAACAATGCAACAAGAAAATTAATAAATATAATATAATACTATAATTATTAGATTATTGTCACGACGATGGCGTTGTAGCGGCGATGACGTTGTAGCGAAATTATTGTCGCGACGATGGCATTATAGCAGCGATGGTGTTGTAGCAAAATAATTGTCACGGTGATGGCGTTGTAGCGGCGATGGCGTGCATCAAAATTATTGTTGCGGCATCGTCCATCCGAGTCTTCAAACGTACGGTTGCGGCGACGATCAACATAATGCATGGACCCGGCGTCACCATGGAGCTCGCCAAAGAACTTGTTAGCACCATCTGTAACGTCATCACGAACAAATGACGGGACATCATCGCCACCAATCGAACGGTCACGATCATCACGAGCAAATGGCGGGACAACGTCGCCATCAATCCTCCCCCACTCAAAATTACTCATCTCCGATGAGTGGCCCGTGAGGGGAGAACAGTCCAAAGCAGCAGCAACATGGGGCAAATCTGGCCCTACAATCCAATTGGTAGTAGCGGGATCATGCCACATCAAATAGCACCTGTCAGGCAAAATGAAGGTCTTCGGGAACCTTGAAAAAGCATTAGTCAAAGAAGGTGGAAAAGTTTCGACATCAACATTCAACATACCTCCAGTGAAAACCGTAAGAGAGAGCGATCCAGGACCCAACTCACCCCTCAACCCATTAGAAAACATAGTGGACGAAATAAACGGAGAGGCAGATAATTCAAGTGGTGGAGAAACATAAATTGTTAAATCCGAAACATTGAAAATGGGGTATATACACCAATCGGTGGGTATCTCCAAAAGATATGCATTTTCTCCTAACCTCTTTAAAATTCGGAAAGGACTAGCTCGCCGATTCGCTAACTTTTTTAGGGAGCCCGAAGGTAACCGTTTAGGGATGAGATGCGCCAAGACCAAATCATCAACATTAAAGTGAGATACTCTTCTATGTACGTTAGCATTAGATTTATAAAATGCATGTTGGGCGACTAACGTTTCATGAATGTGCTTATGTAAATTGTGAATTTGGAGACCGAATGCTTGTGCAAAATCACTTGAGTTATACGTTGGACGTAACGAAACTAAATCAGGTGGCATCGGTGCTAAATAGTTTAATTGATTTATTTTATATTGAAAGTTTAGCGGACACAAACCAATGGGCACACCCATCACGAAATCTGAAATGAGCACAATAGACGACCTCATCGTAAGCATAAAATCAGAGAATTGATTATTCATAGGAAGTCTGAAGGATACAAAACTACAAAAATTTGTGACAAGACTGAACACGAATTCTATCAACTCACTAATACCTATCTTACGAGACCTGCCCAACGGAGGGGTTACTAACGTAAACAATACCAAATGTCTTGGACTAGATATAATAACTTCGTGTCCTAAAATATGCGCTAGTTGGGTCAATGGAGCGGGAGGGCGGGTTGGTAAAATCACACCCGGGAGAGAATCAAAATCATCATGAACTTCATGCAATGGAGACAACATCAAAGGATGCTCATCCGGGTCTACATCAATAACGTCATCCAAAAGCACAACTCGCTCGCTAGGAAATTCTTCCAACACACTAGATACGTCATCCAAATCAGAATCAGTAAAGGTCTCATAAATGGGAGCATCGATAGATTCTGGAGGAGGGGCTAAGTCATGCCCAATGTCAAAATACAGATTTATCGTCCAAGTAAAATCCTCTGGGTGCAAACCATTAAAGTCATATGAAAATTCAAACAATGGATTCGCCCTTACAGAAAATTCGTCTGACATGTCTACCAATTCATTAGATATATCATGTAATTCAGAATCAGTGGTCGGGTCATAGGTCGGCAATAATGATACGAGATCTGGGGGCACTAGCGAGACCTCATCTAGGGGAACTAGTAGAATGAACCCAGGGGGCACTGTAGAACTCCTGAAATCAATCGTACCACACTCATATCCCAAATGATCAGTACGTCGAGTCAACGGGTCAGGGGGACGAGTCGGTAAAATCAAACTCGAGGTACAATCCAAAAAGTCGTCCAATAATGCAACTTCTTTGCTTACAATTTCTTCTGACACACTATCCAAGTTATTTAATTTAGAATCAATTATGGTCTCGGACAAGGGTAGAATTGAGCCCGACGGAAGCTTTAAATCGGGAACGTCAGATAAAGGTGTTTGCATTAAAAAAATATCGTTCGGGCTCATAGTACTAAAATCATTCAAGCATAACTCGTTCATGAACGGTAAGTCTTCCCAATCAGTCATAACGTCCAATATATCAGGATCATCAGAACAGTCCTCAATATATCTCGGTCTAAGAGGATCCAGCTCGAGTCCGAACAGATCATCTCCTAAGTTACTACTAAGTAAACTCTCATCATCAGGTAAAATGCCTACCGACTCAGGTGTAATCTCGGCTGGAGTAACCTCAGGCTTCAAAATGTCATCGATGGGGAGTGGGGATGATTCCTCAATGGTGGAATCCTCATCTAGGTCACTAGGGTAACCAATATCCTCATCGTCGCTATAAGCGTCAAGGTCATGAGCCTCGTCCTCAGTGGCGGGCACCATCCTAAGCCTTTCCTTTGACTCATCAGAGGAGTCAATAACTAGAGCAGGCAACTCACGGGATGACTCAAAAGGTTTTATGGGCGTAATCATGGGAGGACACGCAATAGAACCAAGATTAGATACGCCACTAGACTCAAAGGTAATAATCTTCTGACGTGAGTGAACCTTTCTCCTAGGAGATCGGCACTTCTCAATCTCCAAAGCCGTACTAAAGGTGAGGTCTAGGTCGGTGTGACAATAATGTAGTAAGCTGTACTCACTCACAGGCTCGGTGTTGGTAGTACGGAGATAAGCGGGATCAAATTGATCTGAAAGGAGGCTACGCATCGCCTGCCAATTATGTTGATAACCACCAACACGACGCTCTTCGTTCAGCCAAAATAACTGGGTCTGACCTATTAACCGTTCTCCGGAAAATTGAATCTTTTAGGGGTCATCCCATCCGTAACACTTAAAATGAAGTTCTATACCCTTAAGCCAATCCCTAAAAATTTTAGGACATCCTAAACCGTCATAAGTAGGACAAGTGTGACATTGCCTAGGAGGAAACTTAGTCATGGCTTTATCATACCAAAAGTCCAACCGGGAAACGTGAACGTCATAGGCCATAATTTTGAATTTTTTTGAAATTGAAAATTTGAAATTTGAATTTTAAACTTTGAAATTTGAAATTGGAAATTTGAAATATTGAAATTTGAAATTTGAAATTTGAAATTTAAATTTTGATATTTGAAATTTGAAATTTGAAATTTTGAAATTTGAAATTTGAAATTTAAATTATGAATTTTGAAATTTGAAATTTGAAATTTGAAATTTAAATTTTGAAATTTGAAATTTGAAATTTGAAATTTTGAAATTTGAAATTTGAAATTTTGAAATTTGAAATTTGAAATTTGAAATTTAAATTTTGAATTTTGAAATTTGAAATTTGAAATTTGAAATTTTGAAATTTGAAATTTGAATTTTTGAAATTTTGAAATTTGAAATTTAAAATTTAAATTTGGAAATTTGAAATTTGAAATTTGAAATTCGAAATTTTGAAATTTGAAATGTGAAATTTAAATTTTGAATTTTGAAATTTGAAATTTGAAATTTGAAATTTATTTGTTTTTAGTTTGAAGAGGGGAAGGAGTGCCAATTAGAAAATTGACGAGAATCTCCCTCTGATACCAAATTGATGCAGGCTACGTCTCCTGACGAGCCGCAACGGACAAAGACACCGAATTGTTCTCACTCGTTTCAATTCTACGCTCGCGCAATTTAAACGCAGCGCACCCGATTCACAATAATATCAATCTAATGCTAACGCACGGGTTCGCTACACCCTTATAGATCAAATAGAGGCAATGAACCAATATTCTCTCAAGCGAAATAGATCGACCCGATCCGTTCGAGCGTGTGTTGTACCAAAAGAGATCCACCAAAAGTAAACGATTCGGAAATGATAGATCTCTCCCAACAAAAAGAAAATGAGGTCCGTCAATTCTCACGAACTTAAAATAGATCAAAAGAAGATAACAATATCGTTCGGATCAAAACCATGATGAATTCCAAAGTTCAGAAGCAACGCCAAAGAAAATCACCACAAGATCTATCTAAGAGGGAATCACACAAGAGTAGTAATTTTCGTTACCCCAATCGGAATAGATGATTCCGATGAAAAATGGTTCGCTCTTCCACGGCTCCGCCGGAGTCACGCCGAACGGAGAGAAACTCGTCCACCTTCCTTGCTTCACGTCGGAGAAGGTTTGTCGTCGCCGAAGTTGTTGTCCTTGACCGAAATCACCCAAGGAGAGGGAAAGGATGTTGGCTGAATTCTTCAAGGAGAGGAGTTCTTTGATTTGTTACTCGTAGTGGAGAGGAGAAAGGATTTTGTGGAGAAGACGAGAGGAGGGAGGAGAGGGGAAGAAGATGAGGCCGGCGGCCAAGAGAGGAGGAGAAACAAGGAGGGGCCAAAATTTGCCTTAGAGGGAAAGAGGAAAGAGGGGGAAAATTCAAAACTTGAATTCCAGATTTTTTCTTTTCATTCTTCCCTTAAATCTTTCATAAACATGGCCTTTTATAGTCTACACCACTCAATCTCCTCCATTCAAATAAAATAAACACATGACGGTTATATGCACCCATCATAAACATGATATAACAAATACAATAACTAAATGCATGAAATAAAAACTCTCAAATTAACACAATGCAACTAGAAAATTAATAAATATAATATAATACTATAATTATTAGATTATTGTCGCGACGATGGCGTTATAGCGGCGATGACGTTGTAGCGAAATTATTGTCGCGACGATGGCGTTATAGCAGCGATGGCGTTGTAGCAAAATAATTGTCACGGTGATGGCGTTGTAGCGGCGATGGCGTGCATCAAAATTATTGTTGCGGCATCGTCCATCTGAGTCTTCAAACGTACGGTTGCGACGACGATCAACATAATGCATGGACCCGGCATCGCCATGGAGCTCGCCAAAGAACTCGTTATCACCATCTGTAACGTCATCACGAACAAATGGCGGGACATCATCGCCACTAATCGAACGGTCACGATCATCACGAGCAAATGGCAGGACAACGTCGCCATCAGCAGTGAAGCTCTCTTCTCAGGTAAGAAGAAGAAAGGATGGGAAGGGAAGAAGAAGAAGACCGCTGCTGAAAATGAGCCTTCAACTTCTCATCAGTCAGAGACCATTGGAGTGCATCCATGGAGACTTGATGGGACCAACCGTCACTGCAAGCCTTGGCGGGAGCAGATACATGCTTGTGCTGATTTATGACTACTCAAGATACACTTGGGTATATTTGTTGAAGGAGAAGTCTGAAGCCTTCCGTTTGTTTGTGGAGTTCAAGGAGTTGGTGGAGGGCCAGCTTGGCTTGCGGATCAAGAAGCTTAGAACAGATAACAGTGGTGAGTTTGCCTCCTCCGAGTTTTCTAACTTCTGCAGGAAGCATGAGATCCATAGAGAGCTTACTTGTGCTCACACTCCACAACAAAATGGAGTAGCGGAGCGGAAGATCTGTCATTTGACGGAGACTTGCAAATGTTGGCTTCATGCGAAAGACATTCCAAGGTCCTTCTGGGCGGAGGGGATGTCTTGTGCTTCTTACGTCATCAATCGGATGCCGCTTAGCCCGATCAACATGAAGACTCCTTTTGAGCTGTTGCTGAAGGAGAAGCCTAGTGTGGAACACCTTCAGGTGTTCAGTTCAACTTGCTATGTGACTGTCCTGGATGCTTCACGGACAAAGCTTGATGCAAAGGCAAGGAAGCTTGTCTTTGTTGTCTATGATGAGCGAAAGAAGGGATGGAAATTCATGGATCCTGCGATGAAGAAGTTTGTTATGTCCAGAGATGTAGTCTTTGACGAACTGACGTCGTATGGAGGTGGCTCGGTTGAGCTAACCGGAAGTAAGGTTGATGAAGAGCAGAAGGTGGCTGCTGAAGGCCTGGAAGAGGAGCTTGTTGTTTCGTCAGCAGCTCCTGTTGCTTCAAGTCCTGGTGCTGAGAATTCTGGATCAGGAAGAAGGGGGAGCATTGCTCAAAGCTTGTCTGAAGGTGGTGTTGAGCCTGAAGAAGCAACAGAGGTAGTTGTTGAAGTATTAGACCGGGCGGCCTTGCGGTCTTGTCTGGCGGTTTGTTGACCGAGCGGTCTGGCGGTCTCCTCTGGTGCTTGGAGACCGGGCGGTCTATCGGACTCTCAGTGCGGCATGTTCTTATCCTGTTGGAGGTACCATGCGGTTAACCCATCTGACTAACCGCGCGGCCTGTGCGGTCTCCTTTATTTCTAGCCGCTCTGCACTGTAAATGTTTAGTCCCATATTGTTTGTTTATACTCTCTCATATCTCCTCCATTCAATATAAGGGAGGTCATACCTTTGTAAATGATATCTTTTTTGGATAATAAAATTTCAATTATTCAAAAGTCTATCCGTTTGTTCTTTCTTATTCGCTACTTTCTACATGGTATCAGAGGACACAGTCGTTTCCTCCTGATTGTGTGCGCTCTCTGATTCTCACGGCTTGTTTTCTGCTTTCCACGACCTGTCTCGCGGCTTGCCTTCTCTTCTGTCCGCTGCCCTGTTCGCGCGGCTTGTTTCTGTCCGCTGCCCTGTTCACGCGGCTTGCTTCTCCTTGGTTCTCTTCTCCTACTGCTATTCGTCGTCGCGACCTGTTTCGTTGTCGCCGCGCTCCTGGTTCTTTCTTGCATCTCCGACTTCCTAGTCGTTGCGGCCTGTTTCTGTTCGCCCGGCCTGTGACTTGTTGTAGTCGCTGCTTCTTGCCTCCTCTTCTCTTCTGTTTGCTCGGCCTTTTCAGTCCCCGCGACCTCTTCCCCGCTATGCCTTTGACTGCTTTCTAGCCGCTTGTGTTCGCGCGGCTTCTTCCTTTTCTATCCGCTGCGGTTTCTTGCTGTGTTCTATGACTACTTCTGGTCTCACCACTACTCCTGCAGCTCCTTCTCCACCTCCTCCTTCGGGCAACCTTGGCACCCTTTCTAAGCTTGTTGGCTCCAACTATCCTGATTGGAGCGTTTCTTTCACTTTTCTCCTTCGCTCTCAACGCAAGCATCATCACCTCACCGATGACCCTCCTCCTCGTACCTCTCCTGAGTTTGATGACTGGGATGCGAGTGATGCTCTTGTCCGCACCTGGCTGGCCAACAGCCTTTCTGATGAGTGTCTTCCCGTCATTCGCCATGATGAGACGGTCAAGGCCGCCTGGCTTCACCTCGCTGCTCTCTATTCGAAGGGGGTCCAGACGTCCCGCATTTATACTCTCTATGTGGACCTCTTCGCCCGCCCTTCCATGTCTCCTGTTGCGGCTTATCAGCAGGTTCAGGCTCTTGGTGCTGAAATCCTCCAGAATCGCCCCTTCTCCGCGCACTTGGCCGAACAACACAAACACTTCCAGGAACTCCTGGTTGTTTGTTATCTTCTTCGTCTTCCCGATTCTTATGATATGATCCGCCAGCAAATCTTGGGTGAGGCAGAATCTCCTACTTTGGATGCCACTGCGGCTCGCATTGCCGCTGTTACTCCGCTGCTCCAGCGGCCTCTGTTGGCCTCCCCCCTTCCCAGGACTCCTTTGCTCACCAAGCTCAGAGGGGGGGACCTAGTAGCCGCGGCCACTCCGGCGGATGGGGTTCATCCCGGTTCCTCTGTTCTCACTGTGGTCGTACCGGCCATTCTGTTGACCGCTACTAGCAGAAACATCCTCATCTTCGCCCTTCCGGTGATGCTCCTTCTTCGGCCTCCGCCTCTTCTCGGCCGTCTGCCTCTGTGGCCACGACGTCAGGTAGTGCCCACGTCGTTACCCAAGATAAATGGCTGATTGACTTCGGTGCTACAAATCATATGATGGGCAACCCTCATTGCTTCTCTCGTCTTGAGACACATGACCGCTTACCCCCGGTTCGTGTGGCGAATGGTTCACCGTCCCCGGTTCATGGGACAGGCATGGTTTAACTCACCCCATCGCTTTGCTTGGAGGACACCCTCTATGTCCCGAAGTTCCTGTGCAATTTGTTATCAGTTACTACTTTATGCCGGCAACTTCAGTGCTCCATCTTATTCACTCCCACTACTTGTTCTTTTCAGGACCCGAGGACGCAGCGGACGATTGCTACTGGGACTGAGAGCGGCGGCCTCTACTTCCTCGACGATGTTTTCGCTCTGTCCGCCTACTCCTCCTCCCCAGATCTCCTTCAATGACATCTTCGCCTTGGACATCCTCCTCCTCGAATTCTTCGCCAGCTTCTGCCCCACTTACCTCCTACCAGTTCTCCGCTCAACTGTGATGCGTGTCAGCTTGGCAAACATCATCGCTCATCCTTCCCACCGAAGCAAGGCCGTGGCTCCTCTCGCCCTTTTGATCTTATTCATTCTGATGTATGGGGTCCTGCTCCTACCCTCACTGTTGGTCGGGGCAGTTCCTATTTTGTCACTTTTATAGATGATTTTTCACGCTATACCTGGGTGTATCTGTTAAAAGATCGCTCTGACCTCTTTTCTGTTTGGCAATCATTTTATTTTATGATTCAGACTCAATTTGCTATTTCTATTAAAGTTTTACGTTCTGATAATGCCAAGGAATATCTGAATCATGAGTTCTTCTCTTTCTTTCACCAACATGGCTTGCTTCATCAAACGACTTGTGTTTACACCTCCCAGCAGAATGGGGTGGCGGAGCGTAAAAACCGTCACCTGCTTGATGTTGCTCGTACTCTCATGACGCAGATGCACGTCCCTCGCTCCTACTGGGGCTATGTTGTGCTCCTCTCCTGCTATCTCATCAATCGTCTTCCCTCCACAGTTCTCCACGGCCAGATCCCCTTCTCCATTCTCTACCCCCACAAGGAACCTTTTCCTCTCCCTCTCCGTGTCTTTGGCTATACGGCCTTTGTTCACGCTCCCTCCGCTACCCGCGACAAGCTTTCCCCCCGTTCCACCAAGTGTGTCTTTTTGGGGTACTCTACCACTCAAAAAGGCTATTGCTGCTTTGACCCCCTTCTCTGCAAGCAGTTTATCTCCGCGGATGTGACTTTTTTCGAGAATGCTTCCTATTTCTCTCTTACCTCTTCTCTTCCGTCTGATATCTCCGTTCCTTCCACGTCTCTCGACGTTTTCCCACCTCCGTCTCCTCCTCCACCGACTCCTTCCCAGTCCGTCTCCCCACCTACCCCTAAACCCTCCTCTCCGCCGCCGTCTCTCTCTAGTCCCGGGCCAGCCTTCTCCGCCACGGACGCTCCGGTCGCTGACGCTCCCGTCGACCTGGATCTTCCCATTGCTCTTCGCAAAGGGGTGCGGGCGTGTACTCAACACCCGCTTGTGGCAGTTGTTTCCTATGATCGGCTTTCTCCTTCTCGCAGGTGTTTTGCCTTGGCTATCTCTACTACTTCTACTCCCCGCACCTACCAGGAGGCTCTTGCTCTCCCTCATTGGAAGTCTGCCATGGATGAGGAGATGGCTACTCTTACTGAACGGGGTACCTGGACCCTTGTTCCTCCTCCCGTGGGCACTGATGTGGTTGGCTGTCGCTGGGTCTTCGTTGTGAAATTTTGCCCCGACGGTACTGTGGATCGCTACAAGGCCCGGCTGGTGGCCAAGGGCTTCACTCAGACTTACGACATTGATTACTTTGATACCTTTTCTCCAGTTGCTCGCCTGAGCACCATCCGGGTTCTCCTTTCTGTGGCTGTTAACCGGGATTGGGCTATTTCCCAGCTTGATGTGAAGAATGCCTTTCTCTATGGCGATCTTCAGAAGGACGTCTACATGGAGCAACCTCCTGGGTATGTTGCTCAGGGGGAGACACGTGTATGTCATTTAAAGAAGGCCATTTATGGCCTAAAGCAGAGCCCTCGGGCATGGTTCAATAAATTCAGTGGTATTGTGGCTACCATCGGCTTTAGAAGGAGTTCGGCCGATCACTCCTTATTCATTCGCAAAACGGCCTCGGGACTGGTGGTTTTGGCAGTATATGTGGATGATATTCTTCTTACTAGCGATGATCGAGATGGGGTGGACTTGACGAAGAAGCACCTCCGTCAGCACTTGGTCACGAAGGATATGGGCTCCCCGAAATACTTTTTGGGGATAGAAATCTCTCAGAAACTTGACTCGTTGGTTCTCTCCCAACGGAAGTATGCCCTTGATCTTCTACAAGAAGCAGGATTGACAGGTGCCAAACCGGCTCGGTTTCCCATGGCTATTGGAGAAGACAAAATGTAGACGGATGACTCGCCTCTTTTATCTGATGTCACAAGGTACAGACGTTTGGTAGGCAAACTCATCTATCTCACGGTGACTAGACCCAACATCGCCTATGCTGTAGGCAAGGTCAGTCAGTTTATGCAAGCTCCCAGGGAGTGCCATCTTCAGTCTGCCCTGAAGATTTTAGAGTATATCAAAGCAGCACCAGGCAAAGGGTTACTCTTTCAGAAGAATGGTCATCTGAGGGTTGAGTCCTACTCAGATTCAAGTTACGCGGATGGCAAAGGCGATCGTAAATCCACATCAAGTTTTTGTACCTTTGTTGGAGGTAATCTTGTGAGTTGGAAGAGCAAGAAACAGTCTGTTGTCTCCAGATCCAGTGCAGAAGCCGAATACCGGAGTATGGCGTCAACCACGTGTGAGTTAAAATGGTTGCGGGCTCTCATGCTTGACCTGGGCGAGGTATATGACTATCCTCTCCTTATGTTCTGTGACAACAAGGCCGCTATATACATATCCAGGAATCCGGTCTTCCATGAGAGAACAAAGCATATAGAGGTTGACTGTCACTTCATTCGGGAAGAGATTTTGAAGAAACATATTTGTACTCCATTTGTCACCTCTAACAAGGAATTGGCAGATATCTTCACCAAGCCGGTCTCTACTTCCTTCTTCCACATTTGTGATAAGCTGGGCATGATTGATATCTATGCTCCAGCTTGAGGGGGAGTGTTGAAGTATTAGACCGGGCGGCCTTGCGGTCTTGTCTGGCGGTTTGTTGACCGAGCGGTCTAGCGGTCTCCTCTAGTGCTTGGAGACCGGGCGGTCTATCGGACTCTCAGTGCGGCCGGTTCTTATCCTGTTGGAGGTGCCGTGCGGTTAACCCATCTGACTAACCGCGCGGCCTGTGCGGTCTCCTTTATTTCTAGCCGCTCTGCACTGTAAATGTTTAGTCTCACATTGTTTGTTTATACTCTCTCATATCTCCTCCATTCTATATAAGGGAGGTCATACCTTTGTAAATGATATCTTTTTTGGATAATAAAATTTCAATTATTCAAAAGTCTATCCGTTTGTTCTTTCTTATTCGCTACTTTCTACAGTAGTGAGCAAGGAACAACCTCTTCGGAGATCAAAGAGGGTTGTGAAGCCACCTGCTCGGTACTGTGATAGGAATGCAGTGAGCTTTGTCTCCTGCTTCTTTGCAGGTCCTCTGGATGAGTGAGAGCCTATAAACTTCAATGAGGCCATTGGAGTCAAGGAGTGGGATGATGTCATGAAGGAAGATATTGCTGCTCTCAAGAAAAATGAAACCTGGGACCTTGTGCCCAAGGTTGATGGCATTACTCCAGTGACTTGCAAGTGGGTGTATAAGTTGAAGAAGAAGGCTGATGGGAGCATTGATATGTTCAAAGCTTGCATGGTTGCTCGAGGATTCTCACAGCAGTATGGAGAAGACTATGAGGAGACATTTAGTCCGGTTGTAAAGATGACTTCAGTTAGAGTGGTGATCGCCTTGGCTGCATGCAAGGGATGGAGGATGTGGCAGATTGATGTAAAGAACGCCTTTCTTTACGGAGAAATTGACAAGGACATCTTCATGGATCAGCCACTTGGATTTGTTTCTAAAGATCATTCGTACTATGTCTGCAACCTCAGGAAGGCTCTCTACGGGTTGAAGCAAGCTCCTAGAGCTTGGTATGGGAAGATAGTAGAGTATTTGCAATTCTGCGGTTATCTTGCTTCCAACTCGGATTCTAGCTTGTTTGTAAAGAAGAAGGGGGAGCTTCAAGTCTTGGTCCTACTGCATGTGGATGACATGATCGTCACAGGGAATTCAGAGGAGGAAGTAGCAAGGCTCGGGGCTGAGCTTGCTATACGCTTCGAGATGAAAGACTTGGGAGAACTTCATCACTTTCTCGGTCTTGAAGTGGAGAGGAAGGAGTGCGGGATTCTCATTTGCCAGAAGGGATTTGGAGATCGCATTGTAAGTCGATTTGTCATGGGCGAAGGGAAGAGTTGCTCTACTCCACTGGAACATGGGTTGAAGCTTCGATGAGATGAAGGAAGGATTCTTCTTGATCCCTTGGTGTTCAGGGCTCTTGTAGGGAGCTTGATCTACCTGACTATTACAAGGCCAGACATTGCTTATGATGTTGGTCGAGTAAGTCAGTTTATGGCTGAACCAAGGAAGTCTCATCTGGTGGCGGCAAAGAACATTTTGAAGTATGTCAAGACAACTTCTGATATGGGACTCCTCTATAGTAGAGATGCGGTTTTTGCTTTGCTTGGATACACGGATGCTGACTATGGTGGTGACTCGGATGATCGGAGATCAACTTCGGGTTATGTTTTCACTTGTGGTTCAGCTTGTATTTCGTGGTGTAGTAAGAAGCGGGATTTTGTGTCTGTGTCTACTGTGGAAGCTGAGTATAAGGCTCCGGCCTTGGCTGCTCGGGAAGCCATTGGTTGCGGAGGCTTGTAGAGGATGTTCATGAAGAAGTGTAAGGGCCTACTTTACTCCAGGGTGACAATGAGAGTGCTCTCAAACTGGTAAACAATCCAGTGTGTCACGCAAGGACCAAGCATATTGAGATCGAGCACCACTTCATAAGGGAGAAGGTGTTGGAGGGATCTCTTCTGGTCGGGCATGTTCGGAGTGAAGATAATCTTGTTGACATCTTCACGAAGCCGCTGTCGAAGGGGCCTTTTCAGCGGTTACGTAGCTTGCTGGGCTTGATCACCACTTCTCACTTCAAGGAGGAGTGTTGAAATTTGTGAAGTGGAAGTGGGTGATGGACTGGTCGGGCGGTCTAAGCGGCCTGTGCGGACTGAGTCCACGGCCTGGGCAGACTCCTGGTGCAGCCTAGGTGTTAGCTGTCTTGTTGGCTTGGTTGTTGAGGAGCGGCCTGTGCGGCCTGGTATGCGGCTTGATCGGTCTGTTGTGCGGCTTGGTTGGCCTTTGGCCAAGGATGTCGGGCCTAGCGAAACGGACTGAGCGAACTACGGTTTGCGGCTGTAGGCATTGCCCTGTTCAGCGGCCTTGTGTGTTGCAAGCTTAAGTTAACCGGTGGATTAGATGTTCTAGCCGCAGGATGCTTGCGACTGGCGAGTCCGCGGTGTCCGTTGTGGCGGACTGGCCTTAGAGGTTGGTTGTGGCCCTTGCCGAGCTCTGGTGATAAAGCAGGTGTTAGCTACTGTGAAGGACTGTGCGGCTTGGTGTCGGACTCCGGCATTTGGCCGTTTGTTTGAGCAGTCGTGCGAGTAGTATAGGTGATCTGCTTACCTTGGTGGAATTGGCGAGCCGCTTACCTTGGTGTATTGACGAGCTGCTTACCTTGGTGGTTTTGGCGATCTGCTTTGGGTATTGGCGGACTGCGCCTTGTCCGCCGAGCTCGCACTAGGCCTTCGGTGATTTACTGGACTTGGTCATATTCTGTGACAAGTCGAGTGTGCCCGCAGTATCCGCCAAGTCCGCTGTTGACCGGGCGGACTGCCTTTGGTAGTGGACTTATGGGGGATGGAGGCTTTTCTCTTGTGCTGTGCGGGCTGCCTCTTGCATGTGCAGACTGTCACTGAAGGAGTTGTGGCTGTCCATGAGATGATGTGTGCGGACTGTACTTTATCTGCATAGTGTGGGCGGTCTGGTTCAAGGCAGCCTGGTAGTGAGCATCGGTGCCTTGCTTCTGGCGGTTTTCTTGGAATCCGGCCAAGTCTTTGCGGACTTAGCGGACGGATGTTTTGATAGTGCACGGGCTGGGGTGGTGATACTATGCTCTAGGGTGGTGATCACACTCCTCACCTCGCCTATAAATAGAACCCCCCAACACGTCTATAGTAACGGAGTGAACAGTAAGTTGGTCTTGGGCAATTGTTGCGGTCTGCTTTTTTATGTTCGCGCGGCTAGCTTCATGGAGCCAGCAGTTGGGCATTGAAGTGTGCGGTCTCAGCTAGTTGCTTCTGTGGCTTGTCAGTTTTCTGCTTCAGCTTGTTCAAGTTCCAATAACCTATTTGCCGGTCTCAGGCGGGTAGGCGGTCTGTTCCTCAGTTCTTCTGCAGGCAGTGAATAACGGTGTGTACGCTTGACTTCGCGGTCTCGGGAGACTCCGTGTGCTATTTGGCTTGTAGCAGTTGCAGCTCGGGAAGCTTCGGCAACCTTGGCGGACTAGGCGGTCTCCAGTGTTATCCACCTAGCTTGTTTTGTTCTTTCTGTTTGTAGCTTGTGAACTAGCAAAATCATGTCTCACTACGTATACCTCGCCTTGTAAAGAAGTGTGAATGAATATAAGACCTGATTGTTCTTCCATTTGTGATTGGTGCTAAGCTTGCTCCCTGGGTTTCTACATGATCAAAGTGTGAACTGGGTAGTTCTGAGAATATTAATTTGGCTTTAGGCTACCTTGCTGACCTCTTTGAGAAAATTTAACATAGGAAAGTTATCCTATGGTTCATACACCAAGGATAAGGAAGCTGTGTACATTACTGATGAAGGGTACAAGTGGTATCATCAGCTGTCTGACACTTCAGTGGAAACCAGAAAAGAAGTGTGCTCATGTTCAATATTATTTGTACCTGTACTAAAGGGTGTCCAAGTCAGTGGGATTTATGGACAAGGTTTATGCAAATGCTGATGGGGAGCTTGTTCAGTCAAGGTTACTGGACAACCTTGAATCTTACCCAAAGTTCCCCAACACAGAATAGATCAGCATTATTACTAAAGATCAGCTTGTAACCATGGACATTGCTGAGTATGAGAGAAAGACTTGGTATCAAGTGGTCTTAAAGAACAGCAGCTACATGAGAAGAGAAAGCTGGTAGCTGCACTAGTGGTATCATCTGCAATCAGCCAGGGGGAGAAGAGAATCATAGCAGACCATCTCTTCCCTGTCTATTCAGAAACAAAGGGGGGATTGATCAAGTGGTGATCAAGTGTGGAGATCAATATAATGATCAAGATAGTCCCAAGTTGGCTGAACACTCTTGGACCGCTAATCAGAAAGTTGTGGCCAAAGGCAAGTCTGATGCTAAAGAAGAGGAGAAGATCTGCTTGAGCAAAAAGTGAATGTGCAAGGTGCAAGGGAGTTGTTGTGCATAGTGGCTGTAAATCCAGTATCAGCTCCATGGAAGATCAATTTTGATGTAATATTAAGACAATAAAGAACATCAAGTGGTATCCAGACTGGCATAGACAAGAATGTCTACCAGGAATCTGACAAAGGATGCTACTTTTGAGGGGTAGCAAGCTCAACACCCTGTAAAGGGGGAGAATGTCCAGCAATAGTTGAAATAGGATCTTCCTCCTATTGGGAAGTAGCTGGAAGCTGCTGTAGTAGATCAGCTGTCACAACTGCTGATTAGGTTGTCTTAAAGACAATGCACAGAACAAGAGGGAGATTATGAGAAGAGGAAAAGCTAGCAGTCACAACTGATATTACCACAAGTGGATGCTGATTCTGTCGATACTACATCAACAAGCAGAACTATGTTTGCAGCTAGCTCAAATGTTGCAGTGTTGTGTTGTATCGATGTATCAACATAGAAGGTATGTCTCTTAATCAAATAGACTGATCTCTAGGATGATTTCCTTAGTAGTATCAACATTGAACTTTGTCTAGGATTAGGAGATAATTTATCCCATGGTATTTTCTACTCACTCAATAGATATGCCTATTGAAGAAGTCAGAAAGGGGGAGATATGTGTGGCAATATATATGAAGGAGATATAGAAGCAATGTATGACACGACAAGGTCATGTTAAGTTGGTTCATATTACTGAAAAAGATTCTAGTAGTATGAGAAATGCAATGACTAACCACATGTTGAGTCATTATTGGGTCAGTGCATTTATTGAGGCAAGTGCTTCTAGTGGTGCACCATTTAAATATTATGTGGTGTAAAGGAGAGTTCATATTACATGAGCAATTGCTAAAGTAGTATGAGGATGCACATTGAATGAATGTTGAATAAGCTAGCAGGTGTGTAGAAATATATATAGCTGCATGAATTTTGTTTTCTGCCTACCATGATAATGTCTCTTAGTATTGCTGGGTGTTCTGCCTTCTTTAAATGGGGGGAGATTGTTGAGTCCATTGCCCAGAATGTTCCCTAGATTGGATTTGAAGAGGCATCTCCATCCACACTAAGGGAATAGTTGTAATTGATGTAGTTTAAGCTCATCATGTGCGGGATGTTACAAGGAACAAGTCTAGACAGGTTGTATAAGTGTTGTGACAAGTGGTCACAAAGTGAAGATGCTGGAAAGGCAGGGAGTAGCCTAAGTGGGCAAGTTAGGTAAACTCTTACCTATGTTGTGGGCTGACAGAAATCTGTTTAAGTCCACAGGCGTTGAGTGATGAAGACACACTCAACTCCATACATCAAAAGGCTGTGAGTAGAACACAGTTCAGAAAATTCGTCGAACTGAGTTCAGAGTTCGTCAAGCTCAGCTCGCAATTCATCGAGCTCAGTTCAAAGAATTTGTCGAACTAAGTTCAAAGTTCGTCGAGCTCAGCTCGCAATTCGTCGAGCTCAGTTCAGAGAATTCGTCGAACTGAGTTTAGAGACCATCGAGCTCAGTTCACAATCCGTCGAGCTCAGTTCAGAGAATTCGTCGAACTGAGTTCAGAGTTCATCGAGCTCAGTTCATAATTCGTCGAACACAGGTCAGAGAAAGGCAGGCTGAGTCAGTCAATGCCTGAATTAAGAGGAAGTGTTTGTCTTAGCATAATCGCTGAGACAAGTGGTTGTCTCAGCATAACTGCTGAAGCAAGTGTTTGTCTCAGCAGAGATCAAGAAAGCGCTGAGATAGTTAAGCCAGTGTTTTCAAACACAAAAAATTAGCTAAGGTAAAAAGTGTTGACTGATGAAGACACACTCAACACTCTCAATGCCAAAGAAGCAGGACGATTTTGCCTAAGGAAAAAAGCTCTGAGACAGCTGAGATAGATGAGAAGAAACCGCTGAGACTGCTGAGACAAAACCGCTGAGACAGGAGTTGGTATCAGCATAACCGCTGAGACAGGAGTTGGTCTCAGCATAACCGCTGAGACAGGAGTTGGTCTCAGCATAACTGCTGAGACAGGAGTTGGTCTTAGCAAAACCACTGAGACAGGAGTTGGTCTCAGCATAACCGCTAAGACAAGTGTTGGTCTCAGCTGAGAACAAGAAAGCGTTGAGACAAGATAAACAAAAAATGGTTAAGGCGAAAAGCGTTGAGTGGAGGTTGCTCATTCAACGTTGTCGATGCCTAATGAAGACAGAATCTTGTCTAAGGAGTTTGGCATTGAGTGTTGCTAACACACTCAACTCCAAGCCACAGATAGCTGAATAAGCAAGTTGGAATTGAGTGAAGTTGATTCACTCAACACCTAGAAACTTCTTTATATTCTAAGTACTTTAGTGTTGAGTGAAGGTTGCTCACTCAATGTCATGAGATAGTAAATCTGTCTAAGTGTTTTGGCGTTGAGTGATGCTTACTCACTCAATGCCTATGTTAATGGTGTTTGATTCTTGGTTAAGTCCACAGCTGATGATGTCAGCAAGTCAACATAATTCAAATTCATGGCGGGATGGCTACAGTACGCGACAAATGTTGTCGCAAACCTACTGTACGACAGTTGGCGTTAAAGCAACTTGTTGCAGGCCATTAATTATGTGGGGCTCACTGCTTAAAGAGCCATTGAGTCAAAATCGATAAGGGGAAAAAGGCGTACAGAGCAAAATAACTTTTGGAGAGTCTACAAGCAAGGAAAAAGAAATTAAGTTACATCTTCTTCTCTGCCATTATTGCGGATCGGAAGAACATGAAGCTCAAGTCAGGAAGACCAAGAGCAAGTTAGCTGTTGATAATAAGACCTTCAATAGCAAGATAGCTGGTGCCATTCTCACCTGCACCAGCAAGCTTATTCAGAGTAATTTCTCTGAGGCAAAAGGTAGCAGTCAAGGGCCGACCCTTGCTGCAGGATCTTCACAGTTCCAGCAACACAAGCACCTGAAGATCTTTAACTGTAAGTTTTGAAGAGAAGAAAGCTTGAAGAAGCTGAAGGAAGACTCAAGGAACTATTCCTCAGGAGTCAAAGCTATGGCTGAATCACCTCAGCCCAAGAAAGGAGCAAAAGGTAGAGATATTCCAGTCTGTAAGTTAGAGCTGTGATTATCTCAGCTCAGGTAGCAACTGTTAGTTGCAGTTACTTCACTGACCAGAAGGAAAATCCCTGATGCTGTGAAAAGGTAGTTAGGGCTGAGCTTTTATCTCAGTTCAGAAAGTGACAGAGCATTGCTCTGCAAGTAACTTCTAGCACAAGTAATTACTTGTTGTTGTGAAAGTAGTTGAACTAAGTATATCTTAGTTCAGTGAAGATAGACTCAGGAAATAAAATTCTTGTAGTCATTGTTAGGCTGAGTTTGTCTCAGTAAAGAAGCTTGACACATAGAAATATCTTTTGTGTCAAGAATTTCCACCATCCACCTTCAAGATGTAGGATCAAAGTGTGGATATGAGCTATAGGACATAAGTGCCTAAGGTAGGAGAGTGCTGCTCCCTAAGGTAGGATCCAAGTGTGGATCTAAGTGTAGGGCCCTTTGGCCTTAGGTAGGTGACAAGCTTGTCTCTGAACTGTAGGTGCCTGGAGGGGCACTGAGGTGGATACCTATTGGGTACTGAGTTGTAGAAGTGCTGCAGCACTATGAGAGTAGGGTCTTGTGCCTGAAATTGTAGGGCCGAGAAGACTGAACTGTGGGCCTTAGAGATAAGGATGAGGTAGGTGGCTTGCGGGTCACTGAGTGTAGGTGCACTGCAGAGCTCTGAGGTAGGATCCTTTGTGGATCTGAGGTAGGGTTGTCCTCCCAGCCTGAGTGTAGGGCTTTATTGTCTGAGGTAGGTGGTCTGCTAACCACTGAGTGTTGGTCCTTATGGCTGAGAAGTGAGTCTTGGAGGAGACTTGGAGATCCTGCGGGATCTGAAGTGTAAGCTCTTAGGAACAGTTTGTGAAAGTGAGGGTTATGTCTACAATACTCTAGAGGGGGGAGTGAATAGAGTATATTTAAAATTTGTTAGGTCCCTATAAAGGTGCTGTTACAGCTTTTGCTGTAAACTGAAAAGGTGCAGTAATTAGGAAACTGGAAAACAGAAAATAGTAAACCTAATCACAGCCACACAGCAAGAACAAAAAGAAAAAGATAGGCAACCAG
The DNA here is from genome assembly GCA_039583875.1 of Platanthera guangdongensis. Lineage (NCBI taxonomy): Eukaryota > Viridiplantae > Streptophyta > Magnoliopsida > Asparagales > Orchidaceae > Platanthera > Platanthera guangdongensis. Next base: position 90,567,910 of record CM077158.1, read on the forward strand.
ACGACATAAGAAATTTATAGTGGTTCCCCAAATATGGGTAGTCCACTCTTCTACACCACCCTGGTAGAAATCCACTCAGGTTTTGATCAGGTGCCTGACACCAATGGGTTTGAAAGACTCAGTTTTGTCCTGACCTAAAACGGTCACTACCAACTCAGGTCTTTTTTAGGAGACTTGCAACCAGGAATCACTTTTGAAGGGAGATGGCAACCCTTTACAGAGGTGGGGGTGACAGAGTTGATTATATCTTCTCTGTCAACAATCAGAGAGAAGACTTAAGTGGAATGATGTTAACAAACAGCTCCCCTGAGATGTAGAATGATTCAGGGAAGATCTGGAGCTTTGCTGCAGGGTGATAGGTCTTCAATCAGAGTTCTTGACTAGCAGAGATGCAGGAACTTCTTGACTGATATGATTGTTTTGTTGTCCTTGGAAGTCCTGGAGGTATGATCACTGCATGTCACTGTAAGCTGCAGTATGATTTTTTTTGTGTGAAGCTTTTCTGCTGTTGTATGAATTCTTGCAGTCAGTCTATCTACATCTCTGTTTTTCTGATTGAGTATATTCTTCCAGACTTCTGATTATCGATCTTGTATTCTTCTATATCTTTTCAAAAATTTGAATCATCGGTAATTAATGCTGACGCCTTGAGAATAATCGGCATTGAATCATTTTCTCAACTGTCCCGTGGAAAATCGGCAAGTAATATTCCTGAGGAAGACCGTAATCAATGCTCCTTCTAACGGATACATTCAGAGAATGTGGAGCATTAATTACTCAGGAGTTTCCGCATTAGAATGGGGACAGAAGGCCGAAAATGGCTAAGTCTGGAGTCGTCGAACGAATAACAGAATCCGTCGAGCTGAGTTACTAGTTCGTCGAACTGAGACTTTGTATTCGCCCACCAGACAGCTTCTGTTCGTCTAGCTGAGTTCAAAGATCGTCGAGCTGATAACAGAGCTACATGCTTCAGAGCCTTTGCCTTTTCTGTCTGAAGTTCGTCGAGCTGACAATTGCATTCGTCGACAGGAGTTCGGCAACAATTCTGGACTTAGTCAAGTATTTTGTGTTGACTGATATTCTGTATGTCAACATGAATCTTCTGGTGTCGACACAGCTGGTTGTCGACTGATTAGTCTTGGTGTCGACAAATATCTTCTAGTGTCGACATAAGTGGGTGTCGACTGATCAGTCTTGGTGTCGACACAAATCTTCTGGTGTCGATATAAGTGGGTGTTGACTGATTATTCTTGGTGTCGACACAAATCTTCTGGTTCCAGAATTCGTCGAGTAGAGTACTGAGTTCGTCAACCTGAGAAGTTGACTTCATCGACCTGAGATCTTCTAACAGAAGGTTATTGTGAACTCGAGGTCTAAGTTCGTCGAGCTCAGAATCTTGTTCGTCGACCAAAGTCTGAAGTTGGACTTAGAATAATCTAGAGTCATCCTGACTTTAGATAGTTGAATAATCCCAGTTTTCGTCGATCAGAGAATGAAGATCGTCGATCTCAGCTAAGAGAAATATCTCAAGATCGTCGAGCTGAGAACGTCTTTCGTCGACCTGAGTTCGACGAACGTCGAACTCATTTTACTTGGTCTTTAAATCTTCTAAGTCTTGAGTCTCTGATAGTCCTGTTGATAGCTGGTCCATCTGATGTTGACTCTAAGGACTTGGCCTAGACTCTAGGACACAACTATGACTCTGACTATACATGTTGGGTCAAATCATCCTAAGTTAGTGCACCTAGCCCAAATCAACTAGGGATCCAACAATCTCCCCCTATTTGGGTGAGGTCACTAATTGACTCAAAACAAAAACATAAAAATAAACAAAGCAAGAAAAAGGTATATATGGCAGAGATTTACTAACACATGCAGCAGATATATATGTACATGTGCTTTGTTTTAAACAAACAAATCAGTTTTGAAGTTAATGCAGAGAAAAAGAAATTGAAGCAATGTAAAGATTATTTCTTGTGTTTCTTATCTGTGGGCTTATCTTCTTCAATCTTTTCACCTGTCTTTGTAAAGATAATTTCTCTATTCGGATCCAAAGCCTGTGCATGTGTCATTGTCATGTCAGCTGCCCCAATAATATTCAGAGATGTAGTTCTGGGGACAACTACTTCAGGATGTAGCTTCATGTAATCATCAACATTAAACAATTTATTTGCTTTATCAAATATTTTGAGTTCTTCCTTTCTGTATTTGGACATAGTTGAATATCTTGATATATCTTTGCCTTCAACTTTTGCTTTATTAATCAAAGAAAGACCAATAATTTCCTGGAATCTAGCCATTCTAGCAGTGTTTGCTGTTTCAGGATCCTCAAAAGCAACATGAGGTGAATATGGTCTTTCGTGACTATTAGCCTTCTGGTCTGCAGAGATACTTTGTTGTTGCTGCCGATGTTGTTGATGTTGTTGATGTTGTTGTTGTCTTTCAGAAGTGTAGTGCCTTTGCTGACTATTTCTAGAAGGTCTCCCTATGTGTCTCTGATAGGTTTGAATAGGGGCAGACCTCTGAGAGCTAGAGCCAGTGGCACCAGATGTTGGAGGAGGTGGAGGAGGTGGATATCTTCTGTACTGATGAACTGGTGGAGGAGAATATTTTCTACTTCTTTTCTTCTCCTTTTGCTGATTTTTAGACAACCACATCCATGCTGGTATTCCTTTGTAAGGAGTAATATTTTGGAGGATATAGTATGGAGTTTCATTCTTTGGGCTTGGCTTAGCAGAAGGAGGAGGAGGGGCTTTCCTTTTCCTTTTCAAAAATTTCTTCTTTTTCTTAGCAGCTTCTTCATCTGAATCTTCATCATCATCATCATCATCATCTGAATCCTGAGGATTATCATATAAAGCATATATATCTCTCAAGATGTCCTCAGATACAATAAGTTTTTCAGTTGGAACCTAAACTGAGCTTTCAGCTGCGTTTGTTTCTTCTGCATTGTCAGCCAAGATCAACTCATCTAAATCTGGCATAGGGGAGTTATCCATTACAAAAGTTGGTGCAGAGATAGCTACTAGAGGGGATGGAATGACTGCCAAGGTTGGTGCAGATACTGTAATTACAATGTAACAACCTCATCCGTTCATATGATATATTCTAGAAGGTCCGGTCGGGGCCCTACAGGATATATCACAAAACAGTCGGTGAAGGTACAGGATGATACCAGAGTCGCGCATCGCACCTAACACAAAGCATTCTAGCGGAAGCCTAGACTACAACTTGAACTCCTCATGAATGTCCAAACATAAAACTCCACATTTTATATCATATAGGAATGTCTTACAAGTCAAAAGAGTTGGCCTTATGGCCTTACATGGTTTTCACACAGTGGCCTAAACAATTGGCGCGCAGGCCGGCCACAAGAAAAGAAAACACACAAAAGTACACATTTAGCCTTCGAGGGCTAGCAGCAATCGCAGCAACACCAGCAGGAACATCAACCTCTATGCGTCCCGCTCGGCTCTCCAGCACCTGTACAAGGACAATCCACCCAACGGTGGCAAACAAAGGCAACGGTCAGCGTTCAGCTGACCAATTTATAACGACCCTACCCCTTCTCTCGGGGCAGCGGTATTCTTCCCTGCAGGCATATTAGATCACAAGTATGGCAAGCTAGATCATCAAAATGTGCTTTCACGCACACAAGCCATCACAACCGTTCGCCACCCGGCCCAACGGTCCGTGCACTCAGGGCACATTCTTGGTGTTCTGGCAACCTCTTGCCCACCACCGTATCAGGGTCAGCACCCAACGGTAACTCTCTTGAGCATTTTCCTCCATGGCGTGCAGCCGGAGTTAGTCTTCCTACACCGGGATGGCCCGTAGCCCCCCATTGTGTCATGGCGCGCAGGCCGAAGACTCTTGCTATGCGCTCCAACAGACAGCACTTTTTGGTCTCACGTCGTACGGACATAGCGCAGGTCGGATCCTCCACCCCCCGTTGCTCAAATCGCCTTGCCTTCTCCGAGTACAGCGTACTCATGGCTATATCAAAGGCGCGGGTCGGTCTCACCAATCCTATTCTTTGCATTCAAGCCTGGGTATTTCTCTATACCCATTTCCTCACAGCAACAGCGGGTCTTTCCTGGGCACACCAGTACTTCCTGTGACTCTCTCCACAGGTGGACACCGCACAAGCACAAATGTCAGGGTCTTTCCTAGCTCTCATGCCAGTACTTCCTATTACTCGCTTCACAGGTGGACACCCTACGACATCAAGCATCACCAAAAGGGCCTTTCCTGGTTCCACCAGTACTTCCTGTGCCTCAATCACAGGTTGGACCCAAAACCATCACATGGCTATTTTCCTGGGCTACCACCCCAGTACTTCCTGCTACTCCTTTTCGCAGGCATAACCGTAGACTCCTTACACTACACGTTTATCACGGAGTCTTCTCCGGTTCGTATGCAACATCACCAATCCAGACTAACCTGTCCAGATGGGCTTCACACAGCATGCCTATTCGTACTCCATTTCCGATCTATATGCTAACAAAGGGGATTTCAAGCATCCACCAAAGATTTCCAAAACCAGCCACCTCTTGGTGGGGGAAATCACAAAATATGCCAAAAAGGAAGCCTTCACATGGCTAGGAAGAAAAGTCGTTACCCTTGTCGATCGCTTCGGTGCCATGACCTCCAAGCTAGCTTGCAAGACTCGCAAGATTGATTCCTCCGCAACGCCGGCTTCGGATCTCTCGTCGGTAAACCGCAGCACCACCAGCAGCAGCCCCCTTTCCTTCTTCCTCCTACTTTCTCTCTCTCTTTCTCTCTTAACTTGGAGAAACTCAAGGCCAAGAAAAAATGAGAATTTGTAGGGAAGGCGCAACCAACTCGCCCAAAAGCCCGGACTGTTTGAGGACGGCGCTACCACTCCTTTATAGAGCTGATTACCCTAGGATCCACGGGGCGGCCAGTTAGGCCCCAGGGGACACACCCTTCTGTTTCGACTAGTGCGGGCCGTAGCGCAGCACGCCGTACCTCCCAACACCGGGGGCATTGATGGAACCCAACAATCCCCCCCCAGCAACGACCCCGGGGTTTCAAACCCGTGACCTCCTCTGATACCACTTGTAGGGAAGGCGCAACCAACTCGCCCAAAAGCCCGGACTGTTTGAGGACGGCGCTACCACTCCTTTATAGAGCTGGTTACCCTAGGATCCACGGGGCGGCCAGTTAGGCCCCAGGGGACACACCCTTCTGTTTCGACTAGTGCGGGCCGTAGCGCAGCACGCCGTACCTCCCAACACCGGGGGCATTGATGGAACCCAACAGAATTCTTCTCTGATTTTGGCCTTTAAGGAAAAAGAGGAAGAAGCTTCAGCCCTTGGATCCCAGCTGAAGGAATGGATGGCCACGATTCTGCCAAAATCACTGATTTTGACCCGACACGGCCTCTGACACGGCCGTGTGCCAGGCCGTGTGCCTCAAGCGGTGGTCAACCGACTTATCCAAACCAGTGACACGCCCATGGGACACGCCCGTGTCATGGGCCGTGTCACCAACATGCCTTCAGACACACCCGTGTCTGTGGCCGTGTACCTGGGTGAAAAAAATCCCAAATCATCCCGAGACTTCACACGGCCTGTGACACGCCCGTGTCCTAGGCCGTGTGCCCAGACACGGCACAAAGACACGCCCTGTCGAAACCTTCGGCGGGCTGAGTTCGTCGCCTGATTTGACACGCCCTGTGACACGCCCGTGTCACAGGCCGTGTTCAACACTCAACACTCACTTCTCGACACTCGACGATCGTCGAGACAAAATCGTCGAGCATACGACACGGCCTTGGACACGCCCGTGTCCTAGGCCGTGTGCCCCTCTCTCGACGCATCGTCGAGAGAAAATCGTCGAGACAAAGGCCGATCGTCGACACAAACCTCGACACGCCCTGCGACACGCCCGTGTCTCAGGCCGTGTCAACTGACACGCCCTGGGACACGCCCGTGTCCCAGGCCGTGTCACCCAAAAATGCCTGTTTCCGAACTTTGGGCTGTTACAATCTCCCCTCCTACAAGAAATTTCGTCCTCGAAATTCAGACATAGGAAAGGCAATAGAAAACAGCAAGAAAAATGTGACAACATATATAAAAGATTATGTTACAACATTCTTGCTACAGGTTACAAAAACAGCTCAGGGAACTCTTCTCGCATGGTCTGCTCACGCTCCCATGTCAGTTCTTCACGGCCGCAGTTGTCCCACCGGACTTTTACCATACCGACCGTCTTGTTCCGCAAATGTTTTTCGGCTCGATCTTCGATCTGAATGGGTCTAACTTTCGTTGTTAGCCCATACTCCACCGGCACACGATCATCCGCGATCACTTGAGTTGGGTCTTTCACGGCCTTCCGAAGCACCGAGATGTGAAAGACATCATGTAACCCACCCAAGTCCGCCGATAGAGCTAGCCGATAAGCCGCTTCGCCAACTCGCTCAACCACTTCAAACGGACCCAAATATCTGGGACTCAACTTTTTCAATCGTCGAATCCTGGAGACACCTTTGAATGGCTTGATCTTCAAGTAGACCCAATCGCCAACCACAAATTCTACGTTCCGGTGCTTGGCGTTGTAGTACTTCGCTTGTCGATCTTGAGCAATAAGCAATCTCTTTCGAATCGTCCGTATGGTTGAGTTTGCTTCCTCAACCTCATTTGGTTTAACAACTCGAGCTTTGCCCGCTTCTACCCAAGCCAAGGGAGTACGGCACTTCCTTCCATATAGAGCTTCATATGGTGCCATCCCAATGCTTGCTTGGTAGCTATTATTATATGCAAACTCGACCATATAGAGGTGATCTTCCCATCTCTTTCTGAAATCAAGGGCGCACATTTGGAGCATGTCCTCCATTGTTCTGTTGGTACGTTCAGTTTGGCCATCCGTTTGGGGATGAAAGGCCGTACTGAAAGTCAACTTCGTACCCAACAGTCGGTGAACTAGCCTCCAAGCATTTGACGTGAATCGCCCATCTCGATCACTTACGATGCTCCGAGGAACACCGTGCAGCCGCACAATCTGGTCAACATATAACTTTGCCAAACTTCCAACTGAATCATCCGCCTGTTCGGGAGAAAATGTGCTACTTTCGTTAGCGGTCAACAATCACCCAAATGGAATCATTTCCTCGCTGCGATCTTGGCAACCCATGCACAAAATCCATGGAAATATCATCAAATTTCCACACTGGGATCGGCAGTGACTTCAAATATCCACCGGCTTTTGGCATTCTGCCTTCACCATCGCACATGTTTGGCATTTAGAGACATAAAGGGCAACATCTTTCTTGAGCCCTGGCCACCAGAAAAGCTTCTTCATATCGTTGAACATCTTTGTGCTCCCGGGGTGAATGGAATATTTGTATAATGCGCTTCATATAGCAGTTCTTCCCTCAATTTCCCCACATTCGGGACGCACAAACGGCCCTCTTTTCGCAAAAGACCGTCATTCCAGGTGAATTTGCCTTCTGGCCCTTCATTCACATAGCGCAAGAGATCTTCATCCAACTCCGTTGCCCGTCGAACTCGGTCTGCAAGGTCACATTGCACCTCAATCCAGTTCAAACATGCAATGGCAGTGGAATTCTTGTCAACACAATAGATCTCCAATGCCTCCAACTCCTGGATAAGACGTTCATCATGCCTTTGTAACCAATTTGCTCTAGCGGAACTCGCCGACTCAAGGCATCCGCGACAACATTCCCCTTCCCGGGCGTATAGTGAATCTCAAAAGTGTAGTCCCCAAGGAACTCCAACCACCTTCGTTGTCGCATGTTCAAGTCTTTTTGCTCCAAAAGATACTTTAGGCTCTTATGATCGGTATAGATCTCCACCTTCACTCCATAAAGGTAGTGTCGCCCAAATTGAGTGCAAAAATCACCGCGCTAATTCTAAATCATGGACGGATAGTTTCGCTCGTGCACCTTTAGTTGGCGTGAGCCATAAGCACTCACCTTTCCGCTCTGCAGAAGAACGCAGCCTAAGCCGCTCCCTGAGGCATCACTATAAATCACAAAGCCATCGGTTCAACATGGCGAAGACAATACCGGCGCCGTGGTCAACGAACCTTCAGCTCTTCAAAAGCTCGTGCGCACTCTGGCGTCCAAACGAACTTCTGATCTTTTCGCGTCAGTGTGGTTAGCGGCAAAGCGATCCGGAGAAGTTCTCCACAAATCGTCTATAGTAGCCCGCAAGTCCAAGGAAACTCCTGACCTCGGCTACGAAAGACAATCTTGGCCACTCTTGTATGGCTCTTATCTTCGCTGGATCCACTGCAATGCCCGCTCCACTCACCACATGGCCTAAAAATGCCACTGACGATAGCCAAAACTCGCACTTCGAGAACTTGGCATATAGCTGATTTTGCCTCAACGTGTTCAACACCAACCGCAAGTGACTCTCATGCTCGGCTTTGGACTTTGAGTACACCAGGATATCATCAATAAACACTATCACAAACAGATCCAGGTACTCACGAAAAATACGGTGCATTACACAATCCAAAGGGCATGACTGTGAACTCATAGTGCCCATAACGCGTTCCAAATGCGGTTTTGGGAATATCACCTTCCGAATTCTTAACTGGTAATACCAGACTTCAGGTCCAACTTCGAATAGACGGTAGATCCCACCAGCTGATCAAATAATTCATCAATCCGGGTATAGGATACTATTCTTCTCGGTCAGCTTATTTCAATTCACGGTAATCGATACACAACCATAACCCACCATCTTTCTTCTTTACAAAAAGCACAGGCGCGCTCCAGGTGACATACTTGGGCGGATATAACCTTGCTCTAGCATTTTTGTAGTTGAACCTTCAACTCAGCCATCTCTTTAGGCGCAACGCGATATGGCGAGCGGCCACGGGTTTCGCACCTGGCACCAACTCAATTGTGAAGTCAATCTCCCGCTGGGGTGGTAGCCCAGGGAGATCCGTGGGAAACACATCTGTAAATTCTGCCACAATCGGAACCTCGCACAAAGTGGCCTTAGGCTCCACAGCCTGAATAGTGCAAAGTAACACTCCGCACCCTTGCGAACAGCTTTGACTACCTGGAGTGCAGACATCAACGTCCCGCCCACTCCTCGCATACCCGCGAACTTGGTCTTCTGTTCGGTATTCTGGCCCAACGTGATTTCTTTTGGACTGGAAATCAATCATAGCATGCTGCTCCGCAAGCCAATCCATCCCAAAAATCACATCGAATTCCGATATTGGCAAAACAAATGCAGTAAACAAAAATCCCGACTTCCAACTGAACTGCCACATCGCAAGCTTGATCCGCAAGCATCCAACAGCCATTCGGCAAAACACTCTGACGCTATCTGTCTTTGTACGACTGGGTATCCCAAGCGCGTAAGAAACTCACTAGATAGAAAAGAATGCGATGCACCTGTATCAAACAGTGCTCGCGCCAGCGTGTCCCGAATCATCACAAAGCCTATGACAAACATGGTCACACACACACAAACCGCAAACATGGGGTACTAAGCAAAGCATACAAACATAGCATATGCAAACTAAACGCATACCTGTGACCACGTCACTCTGCTTGATGGCCTCTTGCAGGCCAAGATTGTAGACCCGGGGTTGCGCCTGCGAGGCAGGGAATCCACCACCGCCTTTCCTTCTCCGCATAAGATGCACCCGCCTTCTTTTCACTCTTTGGCGGCATCCGACAATCTCGCGCAATATGCCCCATCCGGCCACAATTAAAGCAGACGGGGTTGGCTTGGAGGTCGCCCCTGATGTTGCTCCCGTTGCAACTGATGAAGGAGCTTGTCCACTAGGCTTGGACTTTATTACCCATCTCTTCTTATACAATGGTTTTCCTGATCGGGGAGCCTTCCACTCCGGTTGTGGTCACACCCAAAGCTCTCTTCCCTTGCACCCTCTTCATATCCTTTTCCAATGCGGTCGCGGTGTCAACCAGCGCTGGAAACCTTGGTTCACAGAAAACTTGACACAAAGGAACCTCAGCTCGTCCCTCAGTCCTTCATAGAACCGATTAGTCTTCCTCTGCTCATCAGCAAAAATAGAACCCGCATACCGCCCTAAGCGAGTAAATTCATGCAGGTACGCGTCAACACTGCCATCACCTTGAGTCAACCGTTGGAATTCATTTTCCATGGCTATCCGCTGAGCCGCAGGAAGGTGCTTCGCGAGGAAGAGCCGGGAAAATTCTTCCATCGATACTGGGGTTAACGGACGACCCGCCAAGTGATGCAACTCCATCTCATCCCACCATAATCGAGCTTCTCATTCAAGCAAGAAGGTGTCTAAGGTAACTTTCTGATGCTCCGTCGTTCCTATCGCCGTCATCACTCGCTTGAGCGCGCGATAGCCAATCCTCAGCCTGCGTCGGGGTTCCCGCTCCCGAGAACGTAGGCGGATGGAAACTCATAAACTGCTTTAGTGCTTTCTCAGCTGCTCGAGGAGCCACACCCACGACAGGTTCAGGCCTTACCGCCACTGTTCTGGCCTCACAGCCGCTTGTTCACGCCTAAGGGGCTGGCCTTGGATCATGGTGAATAAGGCCTCGCAACTAAACGCACATGTTCCGCAGACGGTGGAGGTGTAGGCACCGCGGCTGGTGCCATACTTTCATCAGAACGCTGGGACTCAGACGGCCCAGCTCCACTTCGTGTCACCTAAAGGTGGACAAGACACACACATTAGCGGTCGTACCAAGCAAGCAACACAAAAGAAGAAAACGCAGGTCCTCAAACACACAAATATGCATTCCTATCATGGACATTCAGGAGTTTTCTCGTAGACCTTGGTGTGCACAAACACGTGCTCGCCACCCCACAAAAGAAGTCGACCACGACTTCGAGAGGGAACGACCAAGACGACCGATACAAAAAATGTAACAACCCCATCCGTTCATATGATATATTCTAGAAGGTCCGCCAGGGCCCCACAGGATATATCACAAAACAGTCGGTGAAGGTACAGGATGATACCAGAGTCGCGCATCACACCTAAACAAAGCATTCTAGCGGAAAGCCTAGACTACAACTTGAACTCCTCATGAATGTCCAAACATAAAACTCACATTTTATATCATATAGAAATGTCTTACAACAAGTCAAAAGAGTTGGCCTTATGGCCTTATATGGTTTTCACACAGTGGCCTAAACAATTGGCGCGCAGGCGGCCACAAGAAAGAAAACACACAAAAGTACAAATTTAGCCTTCGAGGGCTAGCAGCAATCGCAGCAACACCAGCAGGAACATCAACCTCTATGCGTCCCGCTCGGCTCTCCAGCACCTGTACAAGGACAATCCACCCAACGGTGGCAAACAAAGGCAACGGTCAGCTTTCAGCTGACCAGTTATAACGGACCCTACCCCTTCTCTCGGGGCAGCGGTATCTTCCCTGCAGGCATATTAGATCACAAGTATGGCAAGCTAGATCATCAAAATGTGCTTTCACGCACCACAAGCCATCACAACCGTTCGCCACCCGGCCCAACGGTCCGTGCACTCAGGGGCACATTCTTGGTGTTCTGGCAACCTCTTGCCCACCACCGTATCAGGGTCAGCACCCAACGGTAACTCTCTTGAGCACTTCCTCCATGGCGTGCAGCCGGAGTTAGTCTTCCTACACCGGGATGGCCCGTAGCCCCCATTGTGTCATGGCGCGCAGGGCGAAGACTCTTGCTATGCGCTCCAACAGACCGCACTTTTTGGTCTCACGTCGGACGGACATAGCGCAGGTCGATCCTCCACCCCGTTGCTCAAATCGCCTTGCCTTCTCCGAGTACAGCGTACTCATGGATATATCAAAAGGCGCGGGTCGGTCGTCTCACCAATCCTGTTCTTGGCATTCAAGCCTGGGTATTTCTCTATACCCATTCCTCACAGCAACAGCGGGTCTTCCTGGCACACCAGTACTTCCTGTGACTCTCTCCATAGGTGGACACCGCACAAGCACAAATGTCAGGGGTCTTTCCTAGCTCTCATGCCAGTACTTCCTGTTACTCGCTTCACAGGTGGACACCCTACGACATCAAGCATCACCAAAAGGGCCTTTCCTGGTTCCACCAGTACTTCCTGTGCCTCAATCATAGGTTGGACCCAAAACCATCACATGGCTATTTTCCTGGGCTACCACCCCAGTACTTCCTGCTACTCCTTTTCGCAGGCATAACCCGTAGACTCCTTACACTACACATTTATCACGGAGTCTTCTCCGGTTCGTATGCAACATCACCAATCCGGACTAACCTGTCCAGATGGGCTTCACACAGCATGCCTATTCCGTACTCCATTTCCGGATCTATATGCTAATAAAGGGGATTTCAAGCATCCACCCAAAGATTTCCAAAAACAGCCACCTCTTGGTGGGGGAAATCACAAAATATGCCAAAAAGGAAGCCTTCACATGGCTAGGAAGAAAAGTCGTTACCCTTGCCGACCGCTTCGGTGCCATGACCTCCAAGCTAGCTTGCAAGACTCGCAAGATTGATTCGTCCGCAATGCCGGCTTCGGATCTCTCGTCGGTAAACCGCAGCACCACCAGAAGCAGCCCCCTTTCCTTCTTCCTCCTCCTTTCTCTCTCTTTTTCTCTCTTAACTTGGAGAAACTCAAGGCCAAGAAAAAATGAGAATTCTTATCTGATTTCGGCCTTTGAGGAAAAAGAGGAAGAAGCTTCAGCCCTTGGATCCCAGCTGAAGGAATGGACGGCCACGATTCTGCCAAAATCACTGATTTTGACCCGACACGGCCTCTGACACGGCCGTGTGCCAGGCCGTGTGCCTCAAGCGGTGGTCAACCGACTTATCCAAACCAGTGACACGCCCATGGGACACGCCCGTTTCATGGGCCGTGTCACCAACACGCCTTCAGACACGCCCGTGTCTGTGGCCTGACAGTAGAGGTATAAGGAATAATAGCCAAATGTGGCTTAGTAAATTCTTCTGGAAGATAATGCATATGTATAGTGTCAAAGAGTTTCAACAAATTTTCTAAGTGAACTGTGGGATTTAGGATAAAATCACCAACAGTTTTGAATCCTTCAGAATCTGTCTCATCAAAATCCATGTCAGTATCAATGAAATCAAGTAAATCTTTACTCATACAATCTGTATATTCTGCTGTGAAAACTGGAGTATCTGCTGGTGTTGGAGCTGAAGACTCTGAAGTTGTAGCTGCTGCTTCATCATCAGGCATCTCCCCCTGCCTGGTTTCAGTGGGAACTTAGGCCAGGCCCCTGACTGAGGATGGGCCAGTAGTAAGAGCAGAAAGATGAGATGGTGGTAGCAAGAGGTGTAATAGCCTCTGCTATAAGGGATTTAAGAAGGGGAGTGATGATGTAGATGATAGATGAGATGGTAGAGGGGTCCAAAGTGGTAGATGGTGTTGCAGTTGGTGTGGAAGAGTGGCAACTATGGATGGAATAGAGGGTGGAACATCAGGTATGTGAAGGTTAGATGTTGATGGGGATGGAAGGGTGGCATCTTGCATCATTGTGTCTGATGGTAGGATGTAAGATGGTATGGAAGATAGATGTGGGGGAAGTGGAGACTGTGGTGGTGTAGAAATGTATGTGTCATGAGGGAATTCAGGAGGGAGGGTGGTTGATTTTCCTGAAGGGACGAAGAGGGAATGTTAGTGATGGTGATTGGTAAAGATGGAATGACTGGGGATTTTGTTGTTGTTGGAATGGTGGGCTAGGAGAGAAGATGTGGAAGGACTGTTCTCTTCAGTATGGTGGGGAGTGGCTTTGACAGCCCTTGTGCCTTCAGAAGCTGTGGTGGAAGAGGTGGAAGCCTTAGAGGGCTTAGTGATGGTCCTCTCCCACCTACCGAATAAGGCACATGTCAGCCTTTTACTGGCATTTATGAAGATGGTCTGGGAGACCAGGGATTCTGCAGCTTTTTCCTGTAGAAATATTCCTAGAATTCTTCCAAAACAGACTTCCTTTTTAGTATTCTTATTATTTATGAAATCAAACATAAGTTGTGCCCAGTTTATTGGCTTCTTGTTGATGATTGCACACATAACCAGAAACTGGTGTCTGGTGATATAATCGTGTGTAGTGTGTTTTCCAAGTAGCACTTTGCCAACCAAGTCTGCTAAAACTTTATAGGGGGCAGACAGGTGCTTCTTCAAAAGCTTGTTAGGATTATCTCCAGCATAATCCATGAGGCGCAACATCATATCAGACTCCTCTGTTTCAATTTCGAGATCCTCTTCTCCATTTCTCAATCCAAAAATCTCAGTTAAGATTGCGGGGGTTAAAGAGACTGAGTTACCCGCGATAGTGCCGGTCATGGTGTTCTCTTCTGTGGACGACAGTGTGTATACCCATTCCCTAATTTCCATGTTGTGCACTTTGATCCTTCTCTTCATCAGGGTTTTTAGTTCCTGTTCTTCAAGAAGTTCCAGGATATACAGAAATATTGGATCGGAATGCTGAAACAAATCGAAATCTTTGTCAAATCCTGTATCAAACTTCATTCCTGTGAGATTGCTTGCAGAGTCGCCATTGAAATCACCTGCAAGAAAGACACAGAAATGGAGATCAAGTGCAAGGGAACAGAAAGCGCGGGATGGAGGTCGAAGAAAACCTAGATATAAGGTTTTCTAGAATATGAATCGACAAACTCCGTTCCACGAAAATAAAATTAATTCTTCGAACTGAGGTCGACGAAATAGTTTAGAGTTAAATAATTTGTCGAGCTCATCAAAAGAATTGAAGACGGTTCGTCGACCTTAGGTCGACCTTAGGTCGACGAATATCTTCTAAAGCAAAGTTCATCGATCGCTGGTCGACGAAAATTGTTTCACTCACAGAGAGTTCGTCGATCTCCGTTCGACGAGTATCTCTCAAACTTTCCCTGGTTCGTCGAACTCCGTTCGACGAACTCTGGAAAATTCGTCGAATGCAGACAAAACTTAAACTAAGTCTTCTCCATTGATCATTCCCAGCTGATTTAGAAAGAAAGCATGATTTTTCTCATCCAGAGGTTTGGTGAATATATCAGATTTTTATAAATCAGTGTAGATATAGACAAGCTTAATCTTATTTTTGTCTACACACTCCCTAATGAAATGATGTCTTATGTCAATATGTTTTGTCCTACTATAGTGAACTGGATTTTGTGCTATGGCTATAGCACTAGTATTATCACAGAATAGGGTTGAATTATTTAAGTTGAACCCATAATCTAGAAGTTGATTTTGTATCCAAAGCATCTGTGAACAACAGCTGCCTGCTGTAATATATTTTGCTTTAGCAGTTGATGTTGACACTGATGTTTGCTTCTTACAAAACCATGATACTAGTCTCATACCCAGGAACTGACAAGTTCCTGAAGTACTTTTTATATCTACCCTGCATCCAGCAAAATTAGCATCAGAGTATACAGTTAACTCAAATTCTGATTCTGCAAGATATCATAGGCCTAGATTAGGACAACTCTTTATATATCTTAAAATCCTTTTTAAGAAAATTAGATTGGATTATTTAGGGTTCACTTGGAACCTAGCACAAAGGTATGTAGCAAAAATAATATCTGGCCTACTTGTTGTGAGGTATAATAGGGACCTAATAATGCCCCTATAAAGTTTCTGATCTACAGGTTTTCCTGGTATACCAGAGTCCACAACAGCATTGGTGGCCATGGGAGTTTTCTTAGCTGAGGCATCAGCCATCCCAAACTTCTTTAGAAGTTCTTTAGCATATTTTTCTTGAGAGATGAAGATGCCATCAGGGAGCTGTTTCACTTGGAGACCAAGGAAATATGAAAGCTCTCCCATGCTACTCATTTCAAATTTAGAATGCATGAGGTCAGAAAACCTCTTGCACAATTTTGAATCTGTAGAGCCAAATATAATGTCATCTACATAGATTTGCACTAATAAGATTTGGTTCTTATGATTTATGGAGAGGGATGAGTGGGAACCTCTTGGGTGAGGTTTAGTCCATCCAATGTCTCACACAAGTGGGTACCTGCAAGTTGCTACTGGTAGAAACTTCTTTCTCTTGCAATACATGTTAGTTTCATCAAAAAAAACATGAATTGACTCTTCTACTTTTAATGTTGATTTATTAAATACCCTATAGGCCTTGCTTACTTGGGAGTATCCTAGAAAACCTCCCACTTCAGCCTTAGCTTCAAACTTTCTAATATATTTCTTGTTGTTATTATGTATATAACATGTACAACCAAAAACTTTAAAATAGTTTATTTTAGGTTTCTTCCCTTTGAGCAATTCATAGGGAGTCTTATTCTTCAGTTTTGGAATTAAACTCCTATTCAGGACATAGTTTGCAGTGCTTACAGCCTCTGCCCAAAAGGTTAGTGGCATGTATGCATCAGCAAGCAATGTACCTGAAGCTTCAATGAGTGTACTATTTTTCCTTTCAGCTACCCCATTTTGTTGGGGAGTTCTAGGAGCTGAAAAGCAATGTCTGATACCTTCCTTCTCACAGAACTCATGCATAAGAGGAGACTCAAACTCTGTGCCATGATCACTTCTGATCAATGCAACATGAGTTGAGAACTCAATCTGTATGGTCCTGAGAAAATCTGTAAGAACCTTGAATGTATCTGACATTGTTCTCAGAAAGAATACCCAACTGAACCTACAGAAGTCATCCACTATAACTAAAGTGTAAGATTTTCCTCCTAGGCTTTGTACATCAATGAGTCCAAAAAGATCCAAGTGTAGCAAATACAAGATCCTAGGTGAATCACTCTTATTAATTGATTTGAAACTAGTTTTAGTTTGCTTGCCTAATTGACAAGCCCTGCAGAGACCTTCCTTCTTGTATGGAGCAGAAGGTAGACCTCTAACAAGGTTGTGCTTAGATAGCCTAGCAATGTTTTTCAGGTTTACATGTCCTAGTCTTTTATGTCATAAGTCATTCTGAGTACTAGTTAAATTCAGCAAACAGATATCAATTTTTGCAGAAAGAAAGTTTACTAAGTAAATATTGCCTTGTCTACTTCCAGTTAAACAGTTTGGTTATTTTTATCAATGATAGAGCAAGTAGATGGGTTAAAGTATACCTGATAACCATCATCACATAATTGAATTATGGAGATGAGGTTATGCTTCAGTCCACTTACATATGCCACCTTTCTGAATGTGACAGCTCCCATTCTTACTTCTCCAAAACCTTCTGACTGACCACATTTGGTGTCACCAAAGATAACCTTTGGCCCCCGCTTGGACTTATAGTTGAATAGAATGTCCTTGCTACCAGTCATATGCTTGGAGCAACCACTGTCCAGGTATCAAGTTTAATTTACCCCTGGATAATTTTTCACCTGCAATACAAACAGTTAATGATTTTTGACCCAGGTTACCTTGGGCCCTTTGTATGGATGATAAGAGAAACTAGAAATAATAGAAAATTCTGGCTGGGATTTATATCGTAGGTGGTGATATCTCCTAGGTGGAATGGTCCAGTCAGCTAATGGATTAAATTGTTTCCTAGTAGTATTTAAGTTTCTGTTGAAGTTATAGTTTTGACTAAGTCTTCCTTGGTTCGACGAATTTATGTAAGTTCGTCGATCAAAGTTCGACGAATTGGGTTGAGATCGTTGATCTCTGCCCAGAGAATGAACATGTTCATTCTCTGTACCCCACGTTCGTCGAGCTCTGCTCGAGAAACATAGCAAGTTCGTTGATCGTAGTTAGACGAATAATGATAACTATAGTTGGCGTTCAAAGTTCATCGATCTGGGTTCGACGAACTGTCCCCTTTTCGTCGATCTGAGGTCGACGAAAATTGCTGAACTTTGTTTTTATTGGGTGTTTTCTGTTTTTCAATTTTGTCCTTAGTTTTAATTTGTTCAAGAATTTTATTTACCTTATATACTTGATCAGTATTCTTCTTTCCTTTCTCGGAAATAAAATTTATGGGTTGTGACAGGTAGTTTTTCTGAATAATAGGTGGTTCCACTAGATGATGCACCTAATCCTAACTTACTTCCATTAAATCTAGCATTAGATATGTTGGTGATTCCTGCTAGTTGTTTGCTTCTTCCATTTAGTGATTTTCTAGCTATTTTCTTTATTTAATTCATCTTTCAGAAGAGTGATTTGTTCACTAAACATGTCTATTTCATTTTTTAATTTTAGTGTTTTCTAAAACTAA